>UPTC01000277.1:9122-47748 GCA_900537255.1 Acanthocheilonema viteae | reverse complement strand
GTAAATTCGGATTCACAAAAATTCTCACGACGTTTTAAAATCTGTGGAGCTAATTAAACAAAATTTTTTTTTACTAAAACATCAGTCCAAAGTCCTCCAATTTTAGATACAAGAAACCTAAAATTATCGTGAGATATTCGGAAGAAAATATCTCCTAACCGAATTTTATAAAAGGAGAGAATATCCGAAAGTGGATGGAAATTTTTTAACTTGTCCTTAATTATTTTAGAATATTATCAAATACTGGAATTTGACAAATCACAAAATCATACTGAACCAATCACAATACATATATTTATAACAGTCGTTTGAGATAATGAAATCAATGAGTAACTGACAAAAAGGCATGCTACTGATGAAAAATGAGCGATGATCAGACATATTGATTATCTCAAACTTTTTATATTTTTGTGCTATTGTATGGAGGAAAGAAATGCATTTTACAACAATTATTCGAAATAATAATGGTGGAACCAATGCGAGAGAGAAGAAAATTGATGAATTGGTAATGAATGAAGAAATCTCTGTTTCATATCATCAAAACGACAATTCTATCGTAAACAGGGAGGAGTGTATAATTTTACTTGAAATTTCATTTCATAATTACGCTCTTATAACCACTGATCTTATAATTACATTTTTGCTTGGTTTTTCGTTGGATGATCAACAAATTTTAGATTATGATTGGACATGTGAAGTAAGTTTATTTTAATTTTTCCATTCTTTTATTGTTTTTCTTTTTTTGATATTCTTTTGATTTACTGCTGGAAGATTTATATGAAAAGAGAAAATAATTAATAGATTCAAGAGATAATTGTAAAATCTTAATTTGAATTTACATATTGCTTCGCTTTTTTCTTCTTTTCATTTAATCTAAAACAAAACTTTCAAAGAAAATCTTAATTCAGACTACTGCTATATTTTACGTGTATGCATATCCATTTCATTTAATGGAATAATTTATTCGTTTCTATTTAAAATTTTGTATTTCAACAAACTTCACTTATTTTTTCATCTGTTTTTCAATAATTGGTAATGATTTTTATTTCTTTATTCTTTAATAGCCCGTTAATGCGCCATCATTTTCACGAATTATCAATTTATCAAAGGAATGAATTATTTGGAATTCTGCAGTACCATTTCATCTTCCATTACGATTTGAAATTGTAAGTTTAATATTCGAGAAATTTTTTCGTTTTCCATTGTTGACATGCTCATGCATGATTTAACCGTCTCTTTGCCACTGCAATTTTAGTGGATTCAAACATAAGGGAAGCATTTTCTTATGCAACAAACTTGGCTAATGAATTAATTGGAGTAATTTGGTGGCAGATATCGTGAACATTTAATGTTCCATATCCAATCTGTAATCAATTTTTTATTACTGGAAAACGATATTGAGTTTAAGAAATAGTTCTTAGTTTTGAAACATTTTTAGAATTTTTTTGCTCGATAGCCTAATGATAGAGTATAGCATTGGACAGGTATTGAAATGATTTTCATTAAGAATGAGATTCATAAAGTTTATCTCACTGTCTTAACCTTCCTCTGCTGATTTGATCAAATTTATTACGCTCAGTGATACTTCACAAAAGAAATTTAATCGTAGTTTAATACTAGTTTCCAAATAGAATTTGTCGAATTCCATCAGATGAAGTGCGTAATTGTAAATTACGTGCAATATTATCACGAATAATCATTTTCTCTGATTCGATCGAAATTCTGATGATTTTGTTGAGATTTGGTAACGGTAATTGATGAAAATGAAGAAACTCATGAATTACATAGTACTCACTTTAGTAAGCATTGCTAAAAATTTGTATTTTTTTATTTTCGAATTATTAAAACAAAAAGTTCTTACCCAAAATTCTATATGCAAAGTATTATTTTAAAGGGGCATTAAAATGAGAAAAAATCAATAATTTGTATGTTTCATGATGACATGTATATTTGATAGATTGGCATGTTCATTTCTTCATGATATTTGCTATCTCCAGCACGATATATTTCACTGTAATTACAGCAATATATCGAAAGAGTAAATTACACCGAATATTTTCATGTAAAATTGCTTTTAATGAAAGAAAATTATATAATTATATTCTATAGGAAAAATTAAGATAAACGTAACATTGTTTTTCTTTTTCTCTCCGAATTTTTTTAGATTTTAAGAACTATTTGAGGCTTATTTATCATTTTTGAAGTAAAATTTAACTTCAACTTACCCACTGTATTTCAGAAAGGTTGGAGTTTTAACTTGAAATTTTATTCAACACTAATTTATATTACTTCGCTACCTGCACTATTCACATTCTTCGTGATGTATTTGATACTGTGCTATAATTTCGGTAAATTTAATAGTTTCTTATGTATTAAGCCTAATAATGATTATGTTAATGAGCACAGTTATCATTTTTTAATTAGAATTACAGTAATTTTTATCAGAAATACAATATAATATTTTTTAATTCCAGTTAGATACAATACTAAGTTAACTTGTTTTAAGCTAGCATATACATTATCATCATTATAACTACTTGAATTATCAGCGGTTGATTCAATCGTAACCTGAGAGCAAAACAACATCAAATCATCCATTTATTCCAATTTTCTCGTGATATTTTCTCAATAATTATTGTGAATTTATCATTTTAACATTGACCAAATAATACTGTTTGGTGTATAATATCGACGAGCAAAAGATTTCCTTTCTAACGTTATGATAACAACATAATTTGCTATCTTTTGTCATTATTTTGCAAACGGTAGTATAACAAGTTGCTTATTAACCATTGCAACGTATAATTTTTTCGCACTTTCGGAATATCTGTTAATATTGGTAAATTACTGTTTTCACGCGTCGGTAATTATGATTGCAATGATGCATATCAATTTAAGGTGCTGAAAAATCGGAAGATTGTTTAGTTTTTTTTTTTTTTTCAATGCCAAAACATATCGGTATTGAAATTCACTAGATTAATTCGTAAGAATGCATTATATTGTTGATGAAAATAAACAACTGTGAGCTTTCTTTCTCGAAATTTTAAAATGACATCGCATGATGTATTCAGTTTACAGAAACTTTTTCTCACCATATATAAAATATTTTTTTTTTAGAAAATCTTCGGAAGACAAAGCTATAAATTATTATTATTCAGCAATTTAGCAATGAAAAATTTCGAAAGCCCTGCGCGAACGCATTTTCTTATGACGAGAGTGGGATTCGAACCCACGTCTCCGAAGAGACTGGTGCCTAAAACCAGCGCCTTAGACCACTCGGCCATCTCGCCTTCCTGAGGTCTTAAATACAAACCACTTAAGAATGGGAATAATTACTTTAATAATTCCACAACTCGTTTTTTGTTCCAGATATTGCTGACTTTGAGGGAACTTGCTAGTTGATGTAGTTTATTGGATCGAGTATGATAGTTGGCGACAATAACGCTAAAGTTGACTGTGGACAATGGTATCAAAGATAATAATGATGATACAATACTGAATACGTTGGCTTATGTATCCATTTTGGACGTCAAAGATCAAAGTGAAATACAATTTTGGTATTCCGTAGAAACATGATATTCTTAAGACAATGCCGACTAATGTATTCCTATTTTGGGGTAAATAATATGAAATATTATAAGCATAATTAGTTCAAAGGAAATTTACCATGGATCACATTGGCCAAATGAATTACATTGAAATACAATCGTGCAGTAAATTGAGTTAGATTATCAATAGGTTTCAATTGTTGGAGTATACAGTACATATTGTAAACATAACTATAATTCTCATTAAGTTTACTGGTAATATGATATATTCATACATATCCTTTAACTGTTAAAACAAATTTATATATTTTACAGAGGAATATTTCTCATGAATTTAACTTGATAATTTTGTATTATAAATTAATTTCGACAACATGCCTCATGAATAGTATAATCAACGACACCGACTGTACCATCATTATACGTTCCGTGTTGCACATCAGACCGAGACGATAATATCCCTTCCCATCTGACTTCATTAACAGCCTTTCGCATTACTAAACTTTTTTCGATACTGATTTTAAAAATTACCAGCCTTGTAACACTGATCCAATATTTGATCAGAATATTTTGAAATTATTTAACACAACTGATTTAAGCAGCTATGAGACACATTTCATCCTGATTTCCTTTATGAAATTGTATCTTTAGAGATTGCATAATTTATATGTATCAACGTTCGCAAAATTTATTTATATATTACAATAACAGTGCAAAACAGAAGTGGACTGCACATGCCAGATCAACAGCGGCCCTATTTTGGCATATCTAGCATTCCTACGTTTCTTTGACTATAATCTATCAGACTGCAAACAAATCTCGTGAAAGATCCCTCTCCATTATTCCCGAACACTACCAAACAGTGAACCACCTTCATCGAGATCGGTTTCCAGGATGTTCTAAAAATTAATAAGAGTAAGAACATATTTGTACACCTAAAAAAGCAGAAATACAAAGACTATGACAGTATTTCCTTCCAAATTGAACATGTTCAAGCAGTTGATTTAAGTCGAAGTTATAATTTCATCTGCTTTAAACAATATAACTTCCAATATACTATTTACCAGTAAATAGATGTAAAAATTAAAACCACAGTTTTTATTATGAATTCCATTTGTGCTTCTGAAATATTAATATACAGACGAAAAGTAATTAAGCTGGAAGCCTCTTAATCTATCGCAATGTGATACCATGGACATCTCAGACTCTCTTCAGTAGGCAATATCCTTGAGTTTTTTGAAAATCACCAGTAAAATTTAACATCGACCTTGACATGAAACACTTCACATAATTAAAATATAATTGTCTAAACATTTGTAAAAATCAGAGAAACATACCAAATAAATGTCGTACAAGCTTTTATCTCCCTTCTGTTTGCGCAGTGTGCGCTCTTTCTCTGCTTCTGCAAGTTTCTTTTCATGTTCTTTTTGCCGCACAACTGCATGCTTCTCGCAAATCATTCGATAACGGAAAAATCCCCAAATAACACCCAATCCTTGAATTATTTTCAAATTCACATCTGATTTCAATTTGTTAGCCGTGCTGTGAAACAAAAGGTCTAAATCAATGTCCACAAAACTAATCTCCAGATTTGCAACTGCAAAAGCATATACACTACATGTACTCGAAACTATTGATTTTCGTGAATCAATGAAGTTACCAAGAAAGGAATAACGCATAAACCGCAAAAGCGGTGATACACGAATTGCTGGCGGTAATACAATTTTGGTCGGATCCTGTTGAGAACTCATCGATGCTTTGCTAGTCTGAAGGAAACGAAAATAAACTTAATCTCTAAAGTAAAAATAGACACAAATGACGCTATCAAACCGTGCAAGATTGTACGACCTTCGATATGGCAAAAAAAGCGAGCAAGGAATATACCGTCAAAGCAAACTGAATAAAGTTAGAAAACAGCTTAAATACATATACAATGCTATCAAAGAGGTGGAAAATAATATAATGAATATATGGACAATCAACTAAAAGTTTTTTCCTTTTCAGTTAAATAATTTCATGGAAAATCAGTAATTCTATTTCATCTTGGTTAGAAGCAGAAATAATATTGAATAAAACGCAACATGTTACTTTTTTCTTTGCCAACAACAATTCCTGATCCCTATTAACATAGCATCTTTTTTATGTGTTGACTATTTCCTTTTCCTTTGTATTATTATAATTTCTTTATTTTGTTCAATCTTTAACTGATACATATTCCACAATGTGAAAAATTCTTCAAATTCCAAAAAAACAATCATTTTAGATATAAAATACATGTTCTGTGCATGAATTATTTTCTCATTAATTTATCAAATAAAAAAAATTACAACGCACGCTACAGACACGCACCTGCACGCAAAAAAAAACGCAACCGACGACAGAGGCACATTCCACGTACGGGACTCGAAATCGCAACTCTGTATTACCAAATTACCCATTATGAAAACTTGCGTTCCAGATTCCTCAATTCTTCCGTAATTTCTAAGATTTTAAATAACTGTTATAAGAAATCTGTTTTTTTTTTTCTTACAAATCTCTTTCTTTTATATTATTTACCTGTACTGCTCATTCATTATTCGTTACCTTTTTATTATTTTGTCCAGAAAAAGAAATGCAAAATAGAGTTAGCAAAAAGACTCGAAATGTTAAATATGATAGTAAAAAGCAAAAAAAAATCAAATTAGTAAAGAATCTGCAATGGATGTTAAATAATGAAAGGGAAATAGAAATGGAAAGTAGAACAGGAGTAATAAAACAAGGTAAAGAAAATATATGAGAATGGAAATTTATTCAAATTAATGAGTGCGAATTTAAGTTGTAGCATTAAATCTCTGAGTAAAAAATTAGTTGCGGCTTAGATTACCTATTAGCAATTGCAGGTAAATAACAATTCGCAACAGTTAAAGGAAGAAATTTAAAATAATTCAAATAGACTGTAGTAGTAGCAAATAGTTTAAATGTTTTAGTTTTTGTACTTATTAGCAGAAAAGAAAAGTGATTGCATTTTGCTCAAAAGCATTCCATTCAATAGTAAATCAAGACAGAAAATTTAGGAATGAGTTTAAGAAGTGATAAAAAAAAGTTAAAAAAATGTATTATAAGAATCAAAAAATCAAAAAGGAGAAAATTAAAAAAAAGCAAAAAAAGACAAAAAAGAAAAAGAAATAATCAAAAAGGAATAAATCTGTCATTTACCTGTTTATTGTTATTGTGTTATTGTTGTTGTCGTTAATTTCTCCATTTCTTCTTGCTCATTGTATTTTTTTGCAGTATTTCACTCTATCGTTGACAATTTTGATGGTTGGCATTAACAATTTTAATCGGTTGCGCTTATTTTTATCATCTGAAGCGTGCTACGTTTTTCTTTTGTTATATTTATAATTTGATTTTTCAGACTTTTCAGACATTATTTCAAATGTTTTAATATGCTATCATCGACACGTGTTTCTGCTTAGCTTAGAGCTATTTCCACTGTCCATGTTGTTTTATTGTTTATGAAAAAGTTACAGGCAGTAATTGCATTCATTAGTTCTGTAATTGTTATAAGCTATCAGCACATATGGTTATTTGTTTTATTGTAGTTAATAATATTGCATAATTAATATGTTTAAAGTCTTACAATTGCAAGTTTTTGCTAATTTAACCAGTTTTGTGCTTTTTTCATTTTCGCATGCTTTATCATTCTTACTTTTCCATTATCTTATCTTCACATGACACATTTTTAATTGATTTATATGTGTAAAACAATTTCATTAAATTTTGTTTTTCAATAATCAAACGAAAGGCAAAACATCTGTAATATAGATAAACAGTTAACAATATTACAGCAAAGCTTATTTATATGAATTTTAGATTCCTATCCAGAAAATTGTTTGTAAACAGAAAGAACATAAATTAAAGACAAGAATGAAGTGGAAAGGAAATTTTGGAATGAATAGTGCGAATTTTGCAAAAACATACTAATAAAGTGGAAAATATTCCAAAATAACATGAAAGATCCGTTAATACTGCGTGAATTACAAGATCATAAATATTTAAGAATCAACAAACAGTTTTCGACCGTTGCAGTAGACATGACTTGATTTTCTCACCATTTCTTTTGACGATAATCCTTTGATCCGCTGTGTTAACTAAGTCAGAACAAATAAAAAGTACTCATCAAAAGTTTTTTCACTTTTCAAATCATATTTTGCACTCAAATCCATTAATTAAAATGTTAAGAAGACACTGACGGAAAGTGGATTAAAACTGTTTAGTAAATTATTAATTTACAAAAAAGTAAAAATTTGCAACGAATCAATTTGAAACCAAGAACAACTTCCAAAATAATAGCTTAATTATTGTTGATACAGGTGAGTCTTTGAAAACACGGGACAGAACAAAAAAATCTGACAGACAAAACATCTATTATGGACATGGCGGTGCAGGCACAAACAAATGAAATGTATTGACTAGTGGAAACATTGCAATGGAGCCCAAAAATGATCCGATCTGAAAAAATGAAACTTAAGGCAATAAAAAAAATGGATAAGTGAAATGAAGGTAAAAAAATATAAATCAATAAGTGAAATGAAGGTGAAAAAGTATAAATCAAAATGTTTTTAAAAATTTTTCTCTATTCAACTCTCCTATGCTTTCATACTTCCGTTGCTATGTTATGAATTTATTGTCAAGAACCGGGAGCAGAGTGAAGAGTGAGAACTATACAGCTAGAAATAGCAACAGAAGTATGAAAGCATAGGAGAGTTGAATAAATATTTATTCTTATTCTTCACAATCAATAAATCTGGGAAGCATATTTAACAAAAGATTTATACACATTACAAAATTTGCAAAAACTCACGGAGATGCTAAATTTTCCGTAACATTAAATTTCTTGAGTTTAAAATTTTCTTCGAAAATACCAACCTGTATAAATACTCCGCCCCAAAAAAGCCGTGTTTCATTATCAGTTGCATCATCACCCAATACAGTTGCTAGAACTGTTCGAAGGAATGAATTCAATGCTACAGAACAAACCACTATGATTATCTTAAACGAATAAATTAAGACTTACTTATATTTTTTCTTATTACATGTCTGTTTATTTTCCTTTTTATCGGTACTTTTACTAACTTTTTTACCATTGTTATCACCTAATCTTTGCTTACTAATATATAACTCACTTCGTATGTTTTTGTCCCTGCCCTATCAAACATTGAAAAAATCTTCTTTCCAGTATTTTAATCCCTTATTGTAACATAGTAGAATGAAAAGTAAAGATAAAATTATCTTAAAAAATGTTAACTGAAAGGGGATATTTAAATGAACATTAGTATGAAAAAATTCTCTAATAGGTAATCATTGCTATATGCATGTGAAAAAAATATTTAAAAATTGAATTTTCAAATTCTGAAACCTTAATAAAATGTGAAATACATGAATAAATCGATAAACAGATATAAAATTTACAAGACAAAGATTCTCAAAATAAATACAAGGGAGAAAATTGAAGTTTAATTATAAAAGTTACATACAATGAGAACAGATCCCCATGTAGAAAATTGCAAAATAGGTGTCGGACTCATAGCTGCAAAAGTAATAATCATTCCGGTTAATATTGTTGAAACTATCGTAAGTGATACCAATATAGAGGAGCGAGTAATTTTCATAAAAAGAGGTAAAAAACAAACAATCGGTGAAGCGATATTCGATAATGTTAAACTAAGGTGGTAAGTTTTCTGAAAAAAAAAGGTTAGGATGAAATATGAGTAAAATCAATAGTGAATAAAGTGAATAAAACATCGATATGCACAAAAATATGCAGATAATATGAGGAAGCCAAATTAAGAGACAAAGTCGATGAAAATCTAGCAAGCAAACGTTCTTTAAAAATTGCTATAGTATCTACTGCTAATGCAAGCATATAAGTACCCAAAAAATATACTTTCCATGAAAACGCAGGCGTTGGTTCAGAGACTGCTAAAGTCTAATAAAATAAAGATCCCATAAATGAAAAAAGAACATACATACAGAGATGTTATTCAGTTTTAACATTATTAGATTCAATATTTTTTATAAAACAAAACCTGAGAATAAGGCAAAGATGCGTAACTTTGAACACTAGGAACAATTCCATTCATTTGAGCATTTATGGCAGCCATCAAAAATAATAATAATCCGAATCGTAATTGATCAGCGTGTGATTTATTTTCAGAAGTATATGTTTCAATATATTGCTGGAAAAAGGCAAAAGAGATTGATTGCGATCTTTATGAACATCTAATTAACCAAACGAATCTTTATTTTTAAGGGATTCTGTGAAACACAAAACTCATACAAAACCCAATCTCGTCATCCCACAATAGCAACGATGAGACCAGAATGAAAACATGAAGCTTATTTCTGGAAGTTTCAAACAAATTAACAAGCAACAGGGTCGAATAATTGAAAACGATTGATCATCACTTTAGAATGGTTAGACTGTTAAAATTTAGTAAATAGTCGAGTTCAGTATTTAATTGTATTATCATTAAGAGATGAAAGATCTCTTCTAATAATATGAAAAATAGAAAGCAGAAAAAGCATACTGGTACTTAAAGGGCTAACTTCACTGCTAATTGTTGGGCCAGGTTCATTAGCTGTTAGTGATAATTTCATAGACGACTGATTTACTGAAGGTTCTTTTTTTTCAGCAAATTCAGCATTCTTACGATAGATCAGATAAACAAATGCAGCGGTAGCAAGAAGCATCCAACCAAGCATTATAAAATTGAATTCTGCGACACCAAATTGTAAAGTACCCCTGGTTTGCACCGACGTCCCATTTACAACGATGCAATCATTGCCACTACCCATAAAATGAATAAGAGATGAAACAGAACTGTGAATAGAATATTTAATCTTCACTGCTATCTTTAGCGAGCTTCACCAATGCATATCTTCTTACCACAATATCACTAAATGCTGAAAATCTACCTAATGGAGATCAGACTCAGTAATACCAAAACTATTAAATTCAATTCTAATTAGTGAAGCTTATTCTTAAGATGTAAAGATATGTGTTAAGAAAAGAGTAACCTTGCAAAATCGAAACGATACTGGGAAACAAAGCACTTAAGCCCATTCCAACAAAATATGCTGTTAGATAAGAAGCATGAAATGTAGCCATATATGGCATAAATAGTACATTTGATGTTCCATTGACTAATGCCATACCTAATGAGTAATATATTCAAGCAGTATATATATATATATATTTCAAGAGATTTTCTTCCTGGATTCATATCACTTAGCAGGATCTAGATAACGTGTCATGCACTCAGTCTTGGATTGGTAAGTTTTCCATATGGAACTAATACGTGCAAAATAAATAATTAGAGTATTGCTCTCAACGTATTGGTTTAATAGATTTAAACCGTATTGGTATCGGTTTAAATCACCTCTTCATAATAGTTAATTTTAAGAAAGAATGTAAAAATATATACCAAAAAGTAAGATCATTAATATCACAGATCGTTCTTGTCCAAAAAGGAAGACTGTCTGGGACCAAAACAATGCCATCAACGTGGTACATGAACAGCAAAATATAAGTAATGTTAGGATTATAGCTGGTATTGGAATGGATATTTTTGAAAATTTACGCATGATGCTGTAAACCAACGGACCAATTGAAGCAGTCTAAAACATTCAAAACAAATAAAAATAAGCATAAATATCCAATTATAAATTAAACGATAACTAGATAAGTCTGGCTCCGCATTAATCAACCAACTGCATTAAAATAAGCTTACCAGTAATTGCTGTCACACTTATAGTGCACTTATCTTGATCTTTTTATTCAAAAAAGTTTTTAAAGAAAATGAACACTTGTTGAGATTTCTATAGTTAAAGGAGCATTCCATGGATACAAATAAAAAGCCTACTTTCTAGGCCAAACTTTTCGATGATAACGTCGAAATAGAATTACGTATGAATAGAATTATTTGTTAGCATAAATTATTATATTTAGATACCATGAATTAATTTCGTTAACTACTTTAATCTAAATATAGCTACTATCAATGTCAAACTACTAACCAGTGCATTAATCCAGAATTATTTAATAAATTTAAAAATAAAAAATCGATTGATGGATCAACCTATCCTCCCCCAAAATTTTCTATTAGAGACCATCATTCTTCAAACCTCATCCAAATTTATTTTATACACAAATTCTTGTATCATATAAAAGTGAAATAAATTTGGATAAGGATGAATTCAAACCGGTTTATTATAACTGAAACGGTCATCTTAATGCCTCTGTTGGATATCTTACGGCATTAACAATATGTATTTATAAAATATTCTTTACGATTTAAATGCATTGGAAATTCTAACAAATTCTGTTACCTACATATGCTTTAGCTCACCTGTACGACAACAGTCAGATACGACGGTAAACTCCATCCTTCTGGCAGTTTTTCAATGAGCAACGGTAATTCCAACCATACTGAATTTGTATTCAACCATGATGTAGAGCCGAATAATACGACGCAAATATAAGTTGATAACTTGATCGTCATTATAACTTATTTTCTAAAACTGATGATTTGCATCTACTGAAAGCAATACTGCATATATACATCAAAAGGCAGACATATCTACCATCAATAACAGCAACAAACATATTTTACAACTGTATTATTAGTACCACAATGCTAAATTCTATTAATCATCATTAACGATACTATTATGCATTTGATAATATAGAAATCCAATCTGTCATCAATAGTATTATGCTATCAAATTTATCTTATATTTGTTATTGTAATATACAAAAAAAACCATTAAGTATTTATTATATTATTAAACTGACAATGTAGTTTTTGGCAAATAAACCATATTACATGTTTATTCAGAACTGAGATACCACAACATACAAGTAAGTGATGAAACTAAAATGGCTCGGTTTTCTATTAATTACTCGAATTCTCGATTAGTTACTCAGTTAGTATTGTACAAATAAAATAAACACACAAACAAAACGACGCAAATAAAAAAAACTAACTAACACTGTCTGATAAAAAAAGAAAATTATCAATAGCAAAGATGGGATGGCAGTTTTCACTCTGCCGCCCATTTAATTTTATTTGAAAAGTTCAACAAATTTTAACAATAATGAAACTGGCGGATTTCAAATGAACTGAAAGAAAGGAAAAGTGGAGGGGTACGTAAAATCGGTTGAAAAGTTAAAATACATTCAGTAAATGCATACAAATTGGAGAGGTTTATTTCGTTCTGTTAGCTTTTTTTCTAGGAAATCGCAAATTTTTTTCAAGAGTTTATTTAAATTATTGAAAAAGTTGTGAACAGTTGAAAGCAAGTTTCGAGTTTGGGAAGTATGTTCACGACGCAATTCAAACTTTCGAAAATTTAAAGTACTTACTTTAATATCCATTTTTACATTTTTTTTTTGTTTTTAGGTAGATGAAATTTGCATATTTGGGATATTAGTTAAATAATTAAACATGACATGTTATTTTGTAAACTTTTCTTTTTTATAATATATAAGAAGATACCGTTAGCTCGTATAACAGCAGCTGATCGAAATTTTAAAATTTAATCAAATGCTCAACACAAAAAAGAAATGATAATGCTTTAAAAACGATTTGTAATTCCCATTACACACAATAAATTGCTTTTTAATTCAAAATTATATCTTGAATTATTTCACCTTAATAGTTATTATGCTGGGATTTTTTAAATGCTGTAATTATTTAATAAAATTATAGATATGCTAAATTATATCAATGATTATTATAAATCAATCTCATATTATTTCTTATTATTGATCATGTCTTTATCATATTTTTTTGAATTCAAAGTTTAAAGTACATAAACACTGGCATTACAGAGTTAATTGCTAGTTAAGATGCTGCTGATTATAATCGATTTAAAATTATAAATTTATCTCTGAATAAACGATGCCGTTTTGGATAAAGAGAAATATAAATGAATAAATTCAGTAGGCTATTCTTAGAATAATTATTGCATATATTAATCAAATAAAGGCGCCTCTACTTATCCATTAATTCATTGAAATAAATTTGAACTTAAAATTTGCATCAAATTTTCAATGACTTTATTGAAATATATTGTAGTTTGAAACATAATTCCATTACTTTCAATTATTTTTTTGCTGACAGGCGCCTGAATCAAGTATTTTGACGTATGTTTACTCATTTTCATAATTTTTCATCAACATAAATATTAAATTGTTGATAGGATAGATATTGTTATTTTTATAGACAAATAACACATAGAAATAATTCATCAATTTTTAAATTTAATTCTTAAAAGTTTATCAAAATGAATTTCAGAATTTTCAAATCTAGCAGAACAAATTTTTTACCACAAGATTTTTTAGTGAAAGAAAAAAGACTTCATATTACATATTAATTCATATAACTTCATATTATCTCATATTACATATTAACTTCATATTACATATTAAGTTAATAATTAGGAATCAATTCTAAAATCATGTTAACAAGTATTCGGTTAATGCAACATCAGTAATTTGCAAGTAATTATGAAAAGGATAATAAAAGAAGTAGAGTGATGATTGTGATATCTTGACAGAACTCTCATTTTCAACTAATGGAAAATTCATTTCTAAAAATATCACTTAGCGTTGTGATGTATCCGTTTGATCGAATACGAGAACGCATCTACGCAAGACCCTCGGAATCTGCTGTACCACGTCTTATTGTTATCGATGGTTGTAACGTTGCCCGCAGTTCATGCGGAACAGATCGTGAGTAAGTTTAATGAAGAAGAAGCAAAAAAAGACGTGAATAGTTTTGCCAAAATAAGTTAGACAACAGTAAATAAAATGATATTTTGTAAACTTGAAAATTTGGTCGTTATCGTAATTTTTACATGAAATTACGAGAAAAGTAATAGTTTTGTATTGCAAGTAAATATTTCATCTCAAACTTTTTTTATTACAATTCACTCCTTCACGAATAAATTTCCGGAAATGTTAATTGTGCTGGCTTATTAGCAATCGTGCGATTTTTCCTAATTCGAGATTTGGATGTTGTTATATTTCTGCCCGTAATTTACAACAACAATTACAATTTTATTGCAACCAATTCACAAATTCTATCGGTTTGCAATCTTTAGTAATTACAAATGTTTGGATACAAAAACGCATTAGCAATGAGAAAACGTTTTAAACTAATTATCAATCATTTTTACATTAACTAAAAAACAAATTAATAACATCATAGAGTATTCAATTGCAGTGGTTGACCAAGAAAAATTAAAAGTTATTCAATATTCAACATCTACTTTTCTTAATACAAATGAAAAATAAGATATTAAGAAAATAAAGAGAAATAAAGTTGCTTAAAGATAATAATTAATAATCTGACAAAATAAAGAAAAGAAAAAAATTACTGATGGTAGAGAGATTTATAGAAATTGCAAAGTTTGGATGTGCTAACATTTACTCCAGCTCGCACCGCACGCGCCGGTCGACCGGCATTCATCAATTACGATGATTTGTACGTGTTGGAATTTGCGGAACGTCATGGTGGTTGTGTATTATCCAGTGATAGATTTGATGACATAGCAAAAGAACATTCTTACAAGTTTTTTTTTTGGCTCCAATATTTTTTTTATTTGACTGAATAGTCATTCAAAAAATTTAACTCAAAATCATTTTCTGAGATAAAATTTGTGCGCATATTTCGTAAAACAAGAAAAAATAATCAAAAAAGTGTTTTCTTAGAAAAAAATAAAAATTACTTCTCATTTATTTCAAAAAAAAAAATCTAAATTTTCCGATTTCGATTTTATTTCTTTTAATATTTTCTTTGATAATTCTCGGGAAACCATACAAAATATGTTCCTCGTGACTAGATGTAAGAAAAAAGATAAAAATCGTTAAACAAATATAAAATTTAATTTTACTGTTCCAGAGATTTGCGTCGAATAATTGAGGAACGTCGAATTAACGTCATTTTTCGTCCATTAACCAGCGATTTTGTTCATTATGGACGTGACCGTTTCTTTCGTTTCCTACCTGAAATTTGTATTATACGTATGTTCAGCGTGACATTCTAAAAATATTTAGATTTTCTATTCACTTTCATTTATTCTTCTTCTTTTCAGTTTAAACTTCGCAATTTTGATTACCGACACAATAAAGATATTTGCGGTATATACCATTAAAAAAAATTAAGGAAATATTTTGAAAACAACTAACTCAATCTAATTCCAAATTATCATTATAATTATGATTATTTTTTTAAACTAAATGAATAGAAATTTTTTCGTTTTATATTTAGATGATAATAATGATTTTTGGCAAATTGAAGAACACATACAACAGCGCTTATATTGTCTTCCGGATGACAAAGATTATGTTAAGGTATCTCATGATATATTTGTTGCGCATGTGATATTACGTTAATGGAAGAACTATAATTGAAATAGTTGAAAAATAACAAGATAGCTTTTAAGAGATATTAATGAGTTTGAACAAATCTTATCCATAAAACTATCCAACCAATAATTTTAACTGTTCCTAATCATCGTCCTCAATTATCAACTAGCTTAATCTATTATCAACAAATGATATAGCAAAGTCAGACTATCTATTAGAAATTTCGTTATCACTTTATTTCCATTTGATATGAGATTCTAATTAAAATCGACAGTTAATTAGCACATCCCAATGGTGACGAAACTGATTATACCATTTCAGGCTGTTAGTCGTAGACAGCGTTGGACAGTGGAACGTCGAGATGAAATTGTTTGCACGATTGATGCATTATTTGATGAAATTGCTGCAAAGAATTGTTTGGTACCAAAAATTATACCAATTCAATTTTCAAATACAAAAGTAAAATGTGAAATTAAATTATTATTGACCAGAAATTTTGCATATTTCTAAAAAATTTCATTTAACAGTTGAATAATTGACATTTACAACAGAATTACTTTGTTGTCATATTTTAGCTCAGGTATGAGTATTATTGTTCACCAGTCAGGATGAACAATAATATAAAAAGCGAGTAAACAATAATGTAAAAAAGCAAAGTAAGATTGAAAAACCTGAAGAAAACAAACTTTAGAGATATCTAACTCATAGCTGTCATTACATGCCACGAAGTCAAAAATTTAGCATATTTTTGTTTATTAATTTAAGGAATTAACTAATAATACTGCTAGTGTGAAACGTGCATTCGATTGTTGTAAAAGTTTAATTCATCCTGAAGAACTGACAAAAAGATGGCTGTCACCACCAGTTTCTTGTAAATGATTAATTTATCAATTCTATCTATTTTATTAATTTTTTTGAGCATTATGATTTCGTTAACAGTACAATTGTTCAAAGGTTCTGATCTCATAATTTCAAGTTAATAATGATTGTCTTGACATTAATTTTACTTTCCTTTGCATTTTTCATTTCACTTAATACAAACAGCTATCAAATATTACCATTCCGGAAAACATTTCCTTCTTGGGTATTCCTCTAATTGATGATAGCAATGAAATAATTAGAGGAATAATTAGCGATTTATTCACACAAATTTCAATTATAACAATATTTCGCCACAAGTTCAATAATTTCTTCGATAATTGCAGCTTCCACAGTAACAAAACGAGAAAAAACAGCAAAACAACGAAAACCAAAAATGGTAGTAACTTTCGCGAATCGCAATTAAATGTAATTTAAATTGAGCGACCAGTAAGACGAATATAGACAGTAACAGAAATGTTCTTCGCGTCAAACGAGTTTACGTTACGTCCGAACGTAACATAAATTTGTTCGATGCGAAAATGAACACGTTCATTTAGACGTTGCATAGACTAAATTTCAAACATATTAAGCTCGAATTTAAAACTGTTCAAGTGATTAATTTTGTAGTTTTCATGATTATTTGTCTTCAAACATAAACTTCAAATGTATAGCATCAATTTTTATTCACAAATAATACAGAAATCATAACTACAATCAGTAATAATTATAACTTCAGTGATCATAGGTATCACGAAATACTGCAACTTTATCAACGACATCAACAAAGCTGACAGTAACACGATCAACACGAATAGCTTATGATGCGAGATGTGCTAAGATAATCAATCGTTTGGATCAAATCTTTGATCGTGCTCTAATTGTCAAGGTACTGATGGAAAACAAAATACGAGACCTTCACGCGATCGCCAATCTTTGTGCTCAGCAACTCTCTGATTAAATTTTACGTCATACTATTCCAAAATTTTTGAAAGAATTGAAAAAAAATTGAAAAATTTCAAATCAAAAATTTAAAATTTTTCATTCAAAGTGGAACGTTAACATAAGAACTATAAAAGAACAGAATCTCAAATAGAAAAAATAATTGCTTAATACATCTGATGACTAATGGTTGCCAAAAAAGAGACAGAGACAAAAAAATCATATATTTTCAAGCCATCCCAGTCCTTCTCCCTCTTCAGGCTATAACTTATATCTTTAACTTTACCATATATATTTTCATTTTCCAAACCCTCCATCAAAACTCCCAAAATTACATCCAGATGTCAGTATTATAGCTGTGGAAGAAAGGATCTTACAGATTTGATATGAAAGAATTTACAAAGCTCATTAACAAAATAACATTAAATTGGCCAAGACGTCAAGAGGCAAGGGAAAAGGAAGAAAATGAATAGTAGGTAAAAAGAAATGACCATGTCTCAACCTATCTGATGTTTAAGATAGAGTCTCGAAATCCTCATTTGGATCATAAATATAAATCAACGAATCAACCACTGTGAAACACTCCATACAGTGTTTTTATGAATAGCTTTCATTTCTAAACAAAAGACTAGTTTGACGACGCAGAACTGCTTCTACTACGACCACGACGTTCACGTCGACGTTTTTCACGTTCCCTAAAATATAATAGCAAAATTCAACATGTTGTATCTATTTGTAATAATTTCTGATTATTTTAAGAAGCAATGAAAAAGAGTTCTAGTTATTCAATATTTTTTCTTTACGGTCGTAATTAGGATTCCCATTAACACAGCTATCAAGAATATGGAGAATTATATTCAAAATCAATAGCAGTAAATACACTATTTTATAAAGTTTTTAGCAATCTAAGTACGCTCATATCTATGTTCTCACGAAGACTTTATAAAAATTAAAAAATTTTGTGCAATAGCTTACCGTCTCCTGATTTCCAGTGATTCTTCAAATAATCTTTCTTCACGTAACTGAAGATATAAAAAATTTGAGAACAAAAAATTAAATTCTAATGAAAAATGAACGAATTGTTGGATTTGAATTCAGCAGTTAAGCAGAAAAAAACACAACACTTACTCTTCTTTCTTTTTCATGTTCCTCATGTTTTTGCCTTTCTTCTTCCTTTAGTTGTTCCGCCGTTTTACGTAAAACCCGTTGCATTTGCGTACGAAGTTTATGGGCAAGAGCAGCTTTCTGAAATTTCAGGAATTTATCTCAAGAAATGTTTCGAACAAAGCATGCATGGCATATGACAGCTTTTTATGGCACCTATCCTATATATCTTGAAAGCATTTTTTACTCGCGTGAATAAATTTCAAAGAATTCTAAAAAATATTATATAAGATAGTTTACACGTTCAGCCTCATCTTCTGATGATCGACCATGATGATTATTACCGTACTGCTGCCTGAAACTTATAATATTAATAGAATAATAATGTATCATTGAAGTGGAAAAAACCAATGTCATTTCCAAGCTATTTGTATTGTTTATATCTTTGGGAAAGATATTTGACGAAAATAAAATTTGTAAAAAGAGAAAATAGAATTAATTTCAGTGTAACAACTAATAAAGAATAGCAGTAAAGGATGACGTGTTATTAGCTAGTAATTTGACAATTTAAAAAAAATATATCAGATCAGGCAAAGCGAATCTACACAGTGGATAATGTGCAAGAGAAATTCGTCGACGCCGATCCACTACAAATTTAAGATCTTTCATAGAAAATTAAGTTGATATTCGAAATAGTAAGAAAAGTCCTTCTTGACTTTTTTTACTGGTCAAAAAAGATATAAACCAAATAAGAAAAATCTATACCGATGCATTTTTGCCGTTCGACGTATTCGTCGACGCCGATTTTCAACTTCAATACGTTCCTTTTCTGACTCGCTCATACTTGAACGAATTTCTAGAGGTGAAGTGTCTCCATTACTCCGACTTGGTGAAAGAACTGAACCTGTGCCCTAGAACAAACTTTTCTATAAAAGCAATATATTCAGAAAATTAAAATCAATCGATATAATGTCGAAAATGATCACAAATTGGAAAAATTGCTGATAGATGAGTGAGATGAATGAACATGTCCTGATGTTGACGAACAAAGTCGAATTGGCTCGAAGCTATCAGTCTTATTATCTTGACATCTCCGATCTATTCTCAATCTGGTTACTGCGTTTACCTAAGATCATCTCCATTCTAACAAAATAACTAAATTATGAATTCTGATGGTAATTTTTCCCTTTACTAATAATCAATGCTGTAAATTTAATAGAACGATCCTTAAAATTGATATTCAACTAGTATATCATCTACAAAAAGTCTACAAGAAACACCTGCAATCAAAAACTTTCATACATGCCAACCTTTCTCTCTTGTGGTGATAGTGGTGGTGGTGTACGGCTAGTATCGCTTGAAAACGAATATTTTCTTCGACGCTTCTGACGTTTCTTATCATTGAATCTCTTAGAACTGGAAAAAACAGGAAAAGCTGATTTCTGTAAATCTAAAAATCTTTTTTATCAAATTAAAATTTTTAATATAATACAGTTCTAAAAAAAAAGGAGGAAACTAGAAAGTGAAAAAAGCAACCAAATAATAAGAAATTTCAATTAAAAACAATAAAAAACACCTCTCACTCCCTTCACCAGCACGTCGTTTACGACTGTAATGACTATGTGAACGACTACAACCACTTTCACTGCTACCACTGCTCTTCCTACGACTGAAACGATAAAATGAAAAGCTTTAATTTTTGAAACTAAAAGTTGTCTCTGATTCCATTTGGAAATTAACTCTACTCAAAACAACCAGAAACTCAATTTTCATCTGCAAAATGTATTTAGTGAATAAAGAAATCTCATGCGGTAGTTTCAACTAAAGAAAAACCCATAATTATATGAATACTTTCATCAATATGGCATACTATGAAGTTAAAATGATCAAGTATTTTTTTTGAATTATTAACCTTTGTTTTATTTTGACATCTTCACGCTTTCTATCTCTGCTTCTTGAACGACCATGCTCGGAAGGCCGATCATCTTCACGGCTATGGCTTCGCAGTCTATCTCCGCTTTTGCTACATCTTCGTCTCTTTCCATTACTTGAACTTCTCGATCGGTCATACCGCTCCCGACTTCTAGAACGACGTAATCTCTCTCGGCTTCTTGACCTTAAAATACGTTCACGACTGGAACGTAAAAATCGCTTTCGGTCAGGAGATCTACTACGCACGCGAGTTCTTGAAACATTTCCGAAATCCTCCGGACTCGACGAACGACGTGTTTTCAATTCACTGAAATATCCACAAATTATAAACATTTACCCGAAAACAATATACATATTCTAAGGACGGATTTTCCAACTGGTGAAAATTGAAGAAACGAAATAACTTACAAAATACGCCTGAATTCTGCAGATGGTAAAGCTGGACCATGCATTTTTGCTCCGCCATCGTCATCATCATCGCGTTCCTCATCCTTATCTTCGGTACCATCACCACCGAAGGTTGTTATAAATTCTGTCTTTCCTTCATCCTCCTCTGTCGATGAAGATGATGACCTGCATAAAAAGATTAATCAAATAAACAAATTCATAAAACATTACCAGACATTACTTCATGTTATACTTTGCATTCTAAGAAAAACAATTTGCAAATGTCCTTTCTTCCCCGTCTCAGTAATAGATCTAATCCAATCATTATAATCTTTGTTAAGAGCAATCTATCTTAGTACATGTAATGTTTGGATAAAACAGTACTGTGTAACCATCAAGAATTAAGACTTTTCGGAATATTCACGCACTGATATTTCTCATTACACTTCAGGCAATAATCATTATAAATAATTGTAAGTTTGAGAACCTTTAGAAAAAAAAGAAACATGTGTTAGATCGATTTTTAATTTTTATAATAATTTGAATTCATTATTCCTTGTTACCAAAATTTCGGTAAGAAACTAACGTTTCCAAATGTTCTTTCTGACTTTTAGTAACGAACGATAGTAAAGTGGTTGTGGCTTCCTCGTTTAAACAACCTTTACCAACAATCAATGCGCGTTTCTTTTTTAAAACAGCTCTTTCAGCTTTTGCTTGTCGGCCCTGAAATTTCAATTACATAACATTAAAATGAAGTTATCAATTCAAACATGAAACCAAAAGCAGCATTACAGCAAGTCTGAGTAAGCGAGCAAAACTTTATTTCTTCAGGGATGCAGATCAATTAATAAAAACCTTCTCCTTACCGAAGAATAAATCGCAACAAATGAGTGAAAATAGAATTATGTACATTTTAGATGATTAAATCAATCATATAAGCATAAATCTTATTTTTTTGAATATTCTTCACGTGATAGTCATAGGATTAAGATGCGATATTAAACGAATATTTCTGGTGTGAAGCATAATAATCTCATTTATTGAAAAAAATTAAGACTAAAACAAAACAGTGCTTTCAAAAGAAGTTCTTTTATATTTCCGTTTCTTTTCCTTATCTGCTGGTTAATTTTTGTACCAAATCTTACTATTGTTAGAAAATTGAACAGAATTCTGATTCTGAGAACATGATAATCTCTTTTGGGAAGCCCAAAATTGTGATGGCTATCACCACTAAGAGGTAGGCCTCCACCGAACGACCGACCAAAAGGAAAAGACTATTCAACAAATTAATTACAGACAGCGAGTGCTAGCTTGGCTTTTTCAATTTCTTTCAGCTGATGCGTTTCATCCTGCTCACGACGATCCATTTTTAACAAACTCGAGAATGCACCCGAACTTATGCCATAACGAATGCCCAATTTGTTTAAATTTCGCCGCTGTTCAGCGTCCAATGTATCTATATCCAATTTCAAATCTATAATTAAAACCTATCCAAATAATTGAATTAGTTGACAGAATATTTATATGAAGTTCAATTTTTTTATAAGTTCTCCCAAAAAACTATGTTATCATCATAAACTTCTGCTTTAGTGTATATAATAAACATTTATAGAAATAAGTAGCACACTGCAATCATTTTGGCACTATTTCATGAAATGATAATCGATAATGATAACAGTATAGATAAATTTTAAAAATTAATTCAAAAAAACCGAGAAATATCTACCGAATTCATCAGAATCAACAATTTCGTCTTCTTCCTCAGAATCATCCGTTTCCACGCTTTTACCTTGCACTGTTTGCGTATCACCATAAGTAAACGCCACAGCAGCCTTTCTGTCCCGCCTAAAAGTGAGTTTAAAAGCTGCAAGTTTTAAAGTGAATAATTAAACCTGATAAAAGAACCTGTGATTTCGTGCTTTGCTGGAACATGAAATGTATGTATTTATTCTATCTTTCGTTACAGAAAAAGATTTCAGATTACATAACATCAACTGGAATATTAATAAATGCTGAAACTATTTTACCAACAGTATATAAAATGGCCAAAACAGATTTCTTGGAAATTCCGAAAATCTGAAAAAATTTCAAATTTCCTTTAAAAGTTCGTAAATTTTACAGCAATTTTTTCTTTTCTTGTTCAGCACGTGCAAGTGATGTTGAAGTAGATTCATCCGGCCAAAATTCTTTCGCAGCTATTTCTTTCAAAAAAGTTTTCTCTGACACTGCAAAATAAATTTAATTTATTTTTTAATTCAGCAGAAATGAAACTCTTGATAAAAAATGGAATTTATACAACTCAGTGCGTAACAAATCGATAACGTTGAGGTTCAATAGGATATACTCCAGAGAGTTCCAATAAATGTTAAAGTGTTAGACAAAGAAATTGTAAACCGAATCACTGTTCGCCTATTCAGTATACACGGAAGACCTGATGAAGGGTAAGTGTTCACGCAGACCGTGTCTCATGATTATCGGAAGATGCACTGCATTTGATGATAAGGAATCCGGCGATTCTGGGCATTATAGTAATTGATGCATACCTCTATCAAATTCATTGAGTACAAGGATTCGATACCTCTCATATTCACACTGCAATTCTTCAACATCTACCACAGATCTGCAATCCATTATAATTATTTTTTACTATCAATCAATTCTGTGCAAAACTTCTGAAACAAAAAAAAGTGGAAACTCAATTCTTCCCCATTCTTTCCTCTCCATAGATTTATTTTAAGCCAAAATTTTTTCCACACCAATTTTAGTTACACAAGACCCAAGACATCCCAACAAAAAGCTAGAGAAAAACCACACAAATAATGAGAAAGAAAAATATCGACGCAAATAGTTTTTGCCACAATTTCTAATAAGTTTCTTTCTGAAAATCTCCTCAAATTGCAACCCAAAATAACTATGAAAAACTGAATAATTTACTGCCCCAACCTTTCCGAATGAAATACATATAATCACGCCTTTCATCGCTGCATAAGTAATATCGGAACCTACTTTTTATCAACATCACCAGACTTCGTGTCAGGAATATAGTCCATATGCGCCCGAACGTCGAACCGATCAATCAGTACATTCGGATCACCTTGCCATCGTCTCCTACAAATCCACCGATCAAATTCTGATATTTTAAAAATTGATATACCATGTTCTCCTTGATACCATCAAATTGAAAAAATCTAAATACTGCTGAATAAAATGTGAAGACTTGAACCACAAAAACAATTCTATCCTTGCATAGTTATTATTACCATGTTTACTCTGGCATTTTTTTTCTCGCCCTGATATAACATATTACTCTTTAGTTCTTATTCACCATCTTTTCAGCAAGTGTCATTACCCATAATTACATTAATCCCATATCTTTCTCGTCACCCTAACATGTAACATCAGCTTCATAAGATTTTAAGGGAATAAAATCCATTTATTAAAAAACTATAAATCCAATGGTTACAACCACCTCGTGATGGTTAAAAACAGCCTATATTTATAAACCGACTATAATTTCTGATGAAAAAATGACAAATTTCTATATCAATTCCTTTTAAGTCTCAAATTACTTTAATTTACTGAATGAGATGATCGACGAGAATTGTAAAATTGGAACTTAATTTTGAGCAAAATTTAACGAGAAAAAGCAAAGGACAAAAAAGATGTAAATAAAAAAGATATTTAACAGATTGAATCCATGGTGAGAAGCATGCTTTATACAAAAGACGAGCAAATTACTAATGTTAAACGCGCACAGGATGCTTGATGCTTCGGCAGCACGTGCTACTGCCGGATCCATATGTATTTGGCATTTGCGGCCATGGATTTGCATGAACTGCTCAGGATCTTTCCTCTATAATATTCTCATTTTACATAATCAAGAATAAACAAATTCTTTAGCTATTGCATAAAAGTAGAAATACCACACCAAATAAGACCATTCATAATAAATAATATTAAATAACAGATAATTAACAATAACAGTAATGTAATAATAACAATTAATAATTTAATAACAATAATAAAAATAAGTAATACAGCACAGCTAACACCAGCTATACGATCGTGTATCTGATTTCGATCAAGTCAGATCATTCTTTATTCCTAATTTGATAAAAATGCCTGAAAAACATTCTAGATCACACTGAATGCAAACTTACAACATTCTCATAGAACTGTTTGCGTCTTTCATTCCGTTTGACGCTATCAATCATTTGTGATCGTATCAATTTTTCTTGCCGGCGGGCTTCGTGCCACATTTTCGTCTGTTTCTTCTTGGCACGATCTTCAACTCCTGCAACATTATAATCTTTTATCTCAGAACTTCTTCAATCCCTTGCAAGATTTCGAAGTCCGAAAAATTGCTTTAATATGTTTCTGTATAAAATGCAAGCAAAGATGAAGACCCATCTCACAAGCACTGGATTTCTACCAATCATACTTTATTCAAGCCAAACCTACTACTGTTCGTGCATCTTTTCCTTGTGCAAAATGTTTCCCAAAGTTTCATATTCCTTCCGCTGATATCTTACATATTGTCTACCCAAGCACCGGATTCCAATCGATCTTCCGATACATAATTTATGCAATTAGGACCGGTTAGGAAATAAAAATAAACCTAACTCAATTGATGCAAATTCCATTATGGTGATGAGTTTAGGAAATGCCACTTTTGAAGAATGTATAAGCAAGAACAATATCTATATTGGTAAAAATAGGATAAAACTACCTACTGTTCAAAACCAAAAAAGCTCATAAAGATAAATTAAGTAAAGACGAAAAGATATGCACAATACGGCTATAGGACCGTCAAATAAAAATTTGAATATCATTCATCATTTTATTTACATAGAAACAGAACATATCACAAAAAAGAATAACTGTACAAACTATTCACCTCACAGAAATAATTTGTTTCAAGCACTTTTCTTCACTTTTTACATTTTTCATTATGTTCGCATTCTTCTCCTAGTTCAAACTTTTATTTTTTGGACATAACAGAACCAATTGTTATAAATAGATTGCCATTCTGCATTTTCAACAGTCCAAGTTTTTATTCCCTCGAGAAACAATTCATTTTTTGCTTGCAGTCTCAGTTCAATAACTGGTCATATCATACAGTTATTCAGATCCCTGTGAACTTTTCTCAGCTGCTAAATCGTTCAATCGTCGTTCAACAATCCCAGCAGCTCGACCCAGCAACGATTCTTGTCGTAACATTGCTTGATCATAATCTGCTAAATCCTGAAATAAATACAAGAAAAGACTTAATTACATTCGGATTTCATTGCAGATAATATTACTTGATTTATAAGAGGATCCTGGAATTCTTGCAAAGAAAATATACCTCAGCGAGAGCCTCATCTGGATGCGTTAGACGCCATTCAAGACCAACTCGGGCAAATTCACGAGTTAAGTCATGACAAGAATCTTTTAACTGAAAAAAAACCACCTCATGACTTTAAAATCTTTATATCCCTTTGGTGAATAGAATATATAATAACAAAATAACACAAATTGTATTAATAAAACCTGATGCGGTGATTATTGAAAGATAAAAACTTATGAGCACAAATGTAAGCAATACTAAAAAAAAGCCTTTTTATTGCAAATGAAACGAAAGGAATACATCACTAATTCTATGAGACAAAAGGATCACATATCAAAAAGACAAAATACAATAGCAATAAGTCAATATTAAGCATAGTTATTAGAATGAAACCAACCTGACGGACTGCACATTCAGCAACTTCTTTGATATGCTCCAGCGTTGGAGGTAAATAACCTGTTCGTGCTGACAAATCACTAATTAGTTGCACCCAGGATGCATGCAAATTTGTTACAGCTTGTCCTAATGGCGTATCGGGTACACCATTAGCAAGCATGCTGTTTAAACTATTTTTTTCCTGTTAAAAAATAATTTTAGACTAAACAGCCACATTAAATGAATATTTAAGTACTTAAGTTTCATAGACTTTCTATTTGCCTCCCTTCTAAAACTCTTTTTCTCTCCTCATGCTGGGCGTTACCTTTGTTCCATATCAGTGTACGGTCAGAAAAAATGAAATAAATTCCTTATATTTCATAAAACTTACACAAGCAGAGCTTAATAAAGTATGGAACGGAACTTGAATATCACTGAGTGTATTCGCATTAACCTGACATTCCCAATTATTTCTGCTAACAAATGAATCCAAATTATCAGAACGGTTAAAAGTCCATGTCCTGACCCTACTTTTTAAATTTCTTAAGGTATACCACATCTGGCTCAGAAGTTGATGCGCTGTCATCACCGCTTAGAACTAGTTGCTTCAGATGTGGCATACGATCAACACTTGCACTATCTTGGGAATTGTTCATTAATTAGAATAATTCCAACAGTTGCAGTGCTATCTCTCTTCTGAAATTCCAAATCGTTAAGAATAAGAAGACGCGGGCATAATTATCGCACGCATCAAATTATTTAGCAGCTACTATCTACAACATTTAACAGAAAAATAATTAACACACTAAGTTAAAAAGTCATTTACAAATCTTCACCTAATATAAGAAGCATTCCTTTGTACGTACTACATAACAATCACACATATGCATGTAACATCAAAGCACTGATTCATTATATTCCAGCTATGCACGATAAGTCAGGATTAAGCGACTGCTGGTGACATAGTCATGTGAAAGACAATTATTCCAAACATGCTTAAACAATACCACGTATCAAGTCAAGACCGTCGTCTTAACAACTCCATCAAAAATTTGACTATTCAATTGTGCTTCTTCTACACTCAATAATTGTCATTCTACTGCCATATTGAATATTCGTTGCTGACACTGTTTGAGACGTTCAGTACAACAGTTCGACGGCTAAATGGTCCTATTCCGGAAAACCGGAAACTTAGCCAACGAACAAACACCGAACACAAGTCTGTCCACGTAAACATCCAAAAAAACTGCCACTACGCAAATTTTCGTCCTGATACGTAAAGAGTTAGGAGCAGCTCTATTTTTGAAAATTGTTTTCTTTTGTGATTTTTACAATAAAATGTTTGAACTTTTTCGAAAGTTTTCAGTTATTAGGTTTTTTGTTTCGATTTAATAACCGAAATTTGTGGCTTGTTTTTCCAAATTTAACTAATTTAAATTCTTAGATTAAATATTCATTCAGCACACTATTTCTATTTATTCTGTTAAAACAAAATAAATTTGACGAAAAAAAATTCTGATTTAAGTTATAATGAGGACTTTTTTGAAAATAAAATTATATATACTCATTATTATAATGTTAAGAAGGTTTCCAGATATCAGTTTTTTCTCCGCTTTTTCCATTTTTATTGGCGAATTATATTACTTACTAATTTATTCAATACACATTTTATTTCTGCTGATTTTTTAAAAAATTGTTCCTCTGAAAAATAAAATTTCAGTACATGGTTTTACATTGAATTGTAAGTTTAGTTTAAGAAAATTTTTGAGAAATATTTAAAAAAAACATACTTTTTGATATTTTGAAAAATTTATGGACGGAGAATACAAACATATTTACACCTCTTAGTACGGCAATTCAATTATTTTCAATTATTGAATTGAATTATTGATTCAATTATTGATTAACTGTTCCAACAGTAGAGAATACGAATAGTAAATAAGCTAATTATTTTGAAATTAATAAATAAATCAGCTATTGAATAGTCGTCAATCGACAGTTGGACTAACGATTTGCCATGTTGCAGTCGTTAGTCGACATTAATGAGGTGTAAATATGTATGATTTAGTTAGTGCTAATTTTTTTATAGATTTTTTTCGGCTTCTATTTAATTACACAATTCTGTCTATGCTGTATTTTCTAGCAAAGTTTACTTTTATTTGGAATAAAAAAATTTGTTTAAAAATATTCGAAAAAATATAGAGAAAAAAATGCGATTTGCGAAATGATTTAGTTCTGTGTTATGTAATATGCGTAAGATGAGAATAATTCAAAAATTTATTATGATACGTTTTGAAATTTATATTAGTCTAACATTTATTTCAGAATATAAAAATTAGAAATCGGTTTTTAAAAATTAAATTATTGTTGATTTGAAATTTATTAGATAAATTGATATTAATGCATTAAAATAGTATGCACTTCTCTTTTTTTGATAAGCTAACATCGGAAGTAATTTCAAATGTGAGAAATATGATTCAATTAAAATAAAAATTAGATTGAATGAGAGAAAAAGAAAGTGCTGAAAAAGATAATAAAAAAGAAATAAGACGAAGAAAGGTTTCATTATCTTATCATATCAATAATCAGATGTTTCGAATTTATCTTTTCAGCTTTCATTGGTTACATTTTAGGTTTAAAACAAACCTATAAATTTTCATTTATCCATCTATGCAATAATTATCATTACAATGAATCGTTTAAAAATTGGTACATAAAAAATGAGCGAAATAGCATATGTTATTATCAGAGTTGTTATAAATATTTCATTATCCAAATATTTAGCAATGATTTGATCATTATCTGATGTATATGTTTACTATCGGGAAAGAATTGTTATGTAGCACTTATTGCAATTAATGCAAAATTTCATGCATCATATATTTTTCAGAAATATTGAAAAAAACTTGGATGAATGATATACCAATTAATTAGACAATCCGGTAATTAAAATAATGATAATGCCTTGAAATTTTATGTTTACAGTAGTTTGTCCGTGATTTTAAAAAATTTATTCTAAAATATAAACTCAGTTAATTTCAAATATCAAAACAGAATTCCTACTTTTTGCGTGAAATCTCTAATAAGCAAGTTATTTGAGAGGAAAAATTTGTCACTTGCTTTCAACGGGACAATTCGACAAATCCATAAGTGTGATATTCACGACAGTGACACTCACTCTTCCATCCCCATTAAGCCTAATCATTTTGTAATTTCATAAACGATCCGTGTTTCAGAAGAAATTCTGTATTACTTCTAGAAGTGCAAAAATTTATGATAACGCAACGGATAATTGGAATTACCGTTGTGCAATTCAANAAAAAAAAAAAAAAACCGATAATAAATATGGAAGCAAAATAGAAGTTTAATTACGATGTAGAAAATGTTCCGGAAATGCTTAAACCAAAATATATAAATATGATCGATACACATTTAGCCACTTGTATTTCATTTTTATTTCAAAAATTCCAGTTGCAGTAATAAAATATTACTTTATTATCCAACATCGTCCTTTGAAAGTATCAATTTTATGGAATACACTTTGTATCATATACTGAATGAAGCAAATCGATTATTTCATTTTAATATGATTTCTTATTACAATCAAATTTTTTCGCGTTTGCAGAATTTTTCATACCTAAAAAGGTTAAATAATAATTAGTTTTAAATTTATTAATAAAACTGGTTAAACATTATTCTTAAAAATTTTTCCGAATCATAAAAATAATCGTCATTATTATCAACATTGTGCGGCTATTTATTTGAATTTTAATGATACCTCTCTGTCGTCATTATTATCAACATTGTGCGGTTATTTATTTGAATTTTAATGATACCTTTCTGTTTTTTTTATTTTTTGAATAATTTTTTGAAAATTCCGAGTATAGAGTTTGTTTCTTTGTACTTTTGAATATTTAAAAAATTCCGAGTATGATTCTGTAAATGTTTCTGATCTGATTTGATTAGTTGAGAAGAGCTTTATTTTTACGCAAAGTCGAATTATTTGGTTGGAATTCTTTTCTGGATTTATAAGACTTTTACTAGCAATTTATTCCTTCTTTGTGGTATTAGTTCGAGAAGATATAATTCAGGATTATTGTTGATGTAATATAACATCGATTGGTGATATATTTTACTAGCAAATATATGAATCGCAGGAAAGGAAAATTTAATTCTGGTTCCAATCCTTATTTTTATCTTTAATTCAATTAAAGACTGCTTTTAAAGCTAACTAAATCATGAAACTTATAAAAAGCTTAGAATTATCAAATAAATATAAGTCGGTTGTTTCGATATTTATGGTAAAATTAAATAAAAGAAATAGTAAATAATTATGCAAACTACAATTTTACATAGGGTATAAAGATTTTATGATAAGCATCACAATAAATCTTTCCACTGGTAATTTTTTAGATAATAGTATTTTACATTCTAAATTTCTTGACAATACTGCTATCAACTTAATAATTTCAAATTGTAAGATGAATTCGAGTCATTATATGAGACATATTTATTAACGATTGAAACATGAGTGATTATAGTTATAATCTCTGAATGTTAGCTTTGAATGGAAATAGTATTATTTACATTGCTTCAACTTCAACTTCAACTTATTCAAGCAATGTTCATATTATATGTTCATATTATATTGCAATAATGACAGCAATATGTTATCCCCTAAATTGATGGGATAAAAATTTTAATTATAACACTCGCACACTGCTGATAACCCATTAATCAGTAAATTTGTTAAAAATGATGATAACAAAAACAATGATGCAAATTGAAGTTTGTCGTTATTGTGTATTTTAATCTGCAAATATTTTTCTACTACCACGTTCTTAATAATCATTTTTTTCTATGTCAATTTATATTTAGATTGGATGCAAAACTGATCTGATGAAATGAAGATATGACAGCTGATAATTGGTATAACAAACCACTAAATTTGAATGATAAAATTGCTGGAGGGACGCTAATTTTTTTTGCGATAATTTTCTTATCGATCTGTACTATTACCTCTTTTGTCTTATATCGTGAATCTCATGTAAGTCATTTGAAATGAGTAATTTAAAGCATAATTTCAATGTCAAATGACAGCATAAATACGGCTAAAAAATATAAAATACTTGAGATTAAAATGTGCGTAAATTGGTTCCGGCAAAAGCAAAACAGTGATTAAAATAAAATGGAATAACGATTAATAAAATGTCATCTTTCTGAATACATTTTTTTGAAACAAAGTGAAAAAATACTATTGTATTAGGCTAACTTTTGTAATATTCCATATCCGACCAAAAAATTAAAAAGATAAGTGTTGTTAGAATCCACATCGTTTAGTTTGAAGTGGAATAATTTGATAACCGGTAATTGGCGTGCATCTTTCCCGCAAAGAATATATATGATTTATTTGGCTATGTTTTTTATAATCATTTAATATTTATAAGAAAAGTTGAAATATTTATAAGAAAATTATCAAAGTCATCAACTGAAAAATTTTAATTTGCAGGTAATTAAGAGTTTTCTTTATTTGCTCAGCGCAGCAATCAACAATATGTTTTTATTAATAAATTATGCGCTTTTGCCGGGTATACTTATCTTATTCAAAAAACACGTTCCAAAATACGGAAGGCGGTTCTGTCAAGTACTATTTAAATTCTATTCATTTTTCCTCTTTTTTTTATTTTAAAATAATTAGCTAAACTTCATATCATCACTATTTTCTAAATATAAAATGTTCTTCAAAAATCATTATTACTTTTTCTCTCAATAAAATTAATGAGTAATTGTTATCTTTGTGTATAATTAAATAACAACTATTGGTTGATTGCTAACAATTAAAGGTATCAATTATTGAATCGGTGACATTTAATATTTTAGATATATTTTGATACGATGTGGTTTTCAATGTGCTATCATACGCTATTGATAGCATGGACACGTTTTGCAGCTATTTGTCGTCCATGTCAATTTAGAAAACAGCAAAATTCCACCATTTATATGCTCTGTTCTATGTGTTATGTGATTGCTGTCGTACAGGTAATTTTCCTCGCATTTCTTATTTCATCTTAAATTTCAGTAAAGTTCAACATCCACTTTACGAGTGGATCCCATATATCAGCAAGTTAATGTCATTACGATATTATACGATTAGAAATATGCTAATTTATTTTTTGATACAATTTTTTCTCGCACATTTTAGTATTCCCACAAAATTTTGCAGATTTAGATATTAAAAAAAAAAAAAACAAAATCTTAGAAACATAAGAATATTAGGAATATTCAATGAATCTAACAAACTTCTTCCATTATTTTTTAGGTAACAGTTTTTTTAATATTTCAATAAGATGAATTGTATTGTCAAAACTTTAAATATTGATTCGAAAATTTCCCACAATATATTGTTACTGGTTCAAAATTTCAAGTTTCAGTAACATTCTAATAAGCAAATTGGAGCATAAAAAAGTGGAAGGAAATTTTTGATTATTTTGTTCAATTTGCACTTTTTGCACTTTCTTCCCTTTTCTTCCCTTTATTTTTTTCCTTTTATTTTTTATATAACACTTTTTTTTCATTTGAATAATTTTTTTCAAATTATGAACAACTTTTTTCCCTTCTCTCTCTCTCCAAAATATTCAATTTTATTTTAAATAACAGTGACTTTTTTTGATTCGCAAATATATTTCTTTTACGAAAAAACTGATCAAAATAATGGAACAAACAAACAAGTAAAATATACGGAATTAATCTTTCTCTCATATTGAATGGAAATTGATGAAATAATTATGAATTTCATATTTTGCAGTCGACCGTAGTATATTTTCAACCGTGGTACGTTACATTTTACTATGAAGCAAGTGCGTACGGTATGATACCTGAAGATATCGAGCTGTATTTGAAAGGCGGCAAATCACAATTTTTCACAATTTTCCATTCACTGATATTCATCGCAACATTTGCATTATATAGGTTAGATAAGAAAATTGAAATACAATTGGCGAGGTGATAGGTGGTAAAGAAATAAGAAATTAGTGGGATAAGATGGGAGGTAAATAATTATTTTAAGTATTTACTTAAAATAATTGTTTACTAAAACAAGTAAATATATAAGTGTTTTGTAAAAACTGATCATTTTATAAGTGGCATTATTAATTATAAATGTATATTGCATAACGAAATTATCATATTTTCTTGAATTAATCTACCGTACAGTGTAAATTAAACGCCGTTTATTTCATAAGCTATAATTTCTCGAAATATACCATCCAGTAAGTTCTCAACAATGATCACGCGGTATTAATGACCATTCAGTTATTAATAATCGTTCCAGTCGTTTGTTATGCCATATTTTTAATTTTAAGACAATCAAAATACACGCATCTTTATAAAGTGAATTCTTAGTTCGTGCATTTCTAATCGAATTAATGAGTAAACGCAATATCAATAGCTTAATTTTATCGCTCATGATTTTTTATTCAATTAAATTTCAAATATTTGCAAGTTTAAAAATTGTGAGACTATTGAAATATTTGAATAAATAAACAAAAATCATGGTTATCTATGTCGTCATGGTTTAAAAGAAGAATTTCAATTAATAATTAAGTTTATCATTATATGATAATTTTTCGCTTGATTTTTAATTTTAATTTTATTTTCAGTTGTGCATTATTTCTACTATTCAAATATAATCTTCAAGTTCGAAGGAGCCATGTGACTAAAATTACACCTAGTGCAATACGACCAAATGCAACACGTTGGAGTTTATTTCCAACTGCTAGCGTTGGTATTCGTACCGAAACCAAGCAAGTTTGCTTGGAATTTTAAAACTTAAATTTCAAATGTGATTTATTTGAAAAAAGTTATGTGTATATATATTTTTGTAAAAGAAATATGAAAAATGAAGTTTGATTTACTAAAAATGAAGCTCTTTGAGCTTCTTCTACTTTTCATTATATTATATTTATGAATAAGAAATGTTTCCAAATACTTTCTGGATTATTTCTTGTCTCGTGTCAACGAGTCACTGAGCGACTCTATCATTGATAATTTGTGATAATTATCCTATAACTTCAAGAAGAATCCAATTCTTCTTGATCAAATAATTCTTCATCAACCATTCAATTGTAATAAAACAAACAAATCGAATCAAACTAAAAAAAATTTCGCTTAACGTTCAAATTTCTAATACACAATATTAAATTCTAAACTCAAATTCTTAATAATAATTTCAAACAATTAAACTAATATAACATAATATGAAAAAACATTTAAAAAACATGAAGTACATTCACATCAACTTGCAAAACATTTAGATTATCATTTCAAGATATGCAGAACATTTTTGTAACCTTTTAAAATATAAGGGTCATTGAAATAATTTTTTAAGAATATGTAAAACGTTTGGAAAATGTTTTAAAAATACATAAATTGTCTTTTTTTAAAAAAGATCAATGATTGGTCGTCACTTTCAGTTGATTCAACAATCAAATAGTAATCGATACCTTTAAAATATTTCCAAAATGTCTTATATATTCTTAAAAGATTATCTAAATGATCTTTCAGGTGATTCAATAATTAAAAATAACCAATAAATTAATAAAGTATAATAAAGTTATCGAATTTAGGTTAATTTTGCCATGCTTCTGTAACGCCGTAGTATTTCTTATTGGGCAGGTGGTAATAACAATTGGAATTAGCGAAAATCGTTGGACGCTGTGGCTTATTTTAGTGCTTTTTACTTTCACCGCTTCTGTTGATTCACTTACATTACTGATATTCAGTAGTACGATCAGGTATTTTTTTTCTTTCAAAATTCACCAGTAATATTCTTTCATTCCATTTGTCACCAATTAACTAATAATCATACCATGCTTTACCGGTAGTTAATTATTAATTCTACGTTTTATAATAAATGTAAATAAAATCAACGATCTATAATCACTTTCTAAGGATAAGATAATACATACGTGTAAGTAATCAGTTATCGATTCCGATATCAATGAAATCATGCCATGTTTAAATGAGTTTACAACAGTGTGAAAGCTATAAATAGTAAGCATATTTTAAAGTCAAAATTAAATCTACATTTGATGACAGAGACAGCAATGTCTTTTTTGTTGCGTCTTTCATTTAATCGATATAACGTTTTCAGAAAAGGTATAATGATAATGTTACGCGATTTATTTTGCTTTCGCAATAAAAAAACAAAAGTCGCTATGATCAAAGTGAGTAATACATTTAGCATTATTATTAATTAAAAAAGGTTGTTAAAAAATATGAGAAAATCACTAATATGCATAATAACAATAGAAAATGAACAATAAATTATCAATTGATTCCAAGTAAACAAATAGTGAATAATGGATATGGAGGTTTAAAAACTGTTTTCACGAAATTTGTTTAAAAGCTTATAAAATAATCTTTCAGCAAATGCGAAAATCGAATAAATTATCGAAAACAGAAATGTGATTAAAATTTTTCAAGCTCCTCGAAATTTATAATTATGAACTCAATTTGTGAAAAGTAATAGAGAGAATGTGTTTTGCTATCGCAGCTTTTCGCCGCATATTAAAAGAACTTTTATTTTTATAAAGTCCTTTTCAATAATTTATGAAATAAAAATCATTAAGCACAAAAAAAGGAAACGTGTTTTTGTGCATTTATGGTTTCAATAATTTTAAATGAAGCGAATTTGTCTAAATATGAATAATAGACTAATAATTCACATTGTACTATCGATCGTTTGTAAAATATGAATTACCACTCATTTTTCGTCAAAACCGTCGGAGCGATCAATAATTAGGTGAATGCATCTTAGAAAAATGACACATTTTTAATTTTATGTTCAGTGACAATTTATTTCCACTATATCATAGCACTTAGGATGGAGTAATAGCAGTTGACCTCATATCCCTTAAGATGCACAAATAGACGACATATTATGACCTTCATCTCATCATATTATGCAGTAATTTTCCACATCTCTTAAATAATAAATTACTTCTAAAATAATTATTGTTCACTTCTTAATACAAATTTTTTACAAGAAATAACAGCTTTTTCGTTCTCTTTTTGCAAGATTGCATGAATAATTACTGGAATAATATAACTGAATGCAATTTCCCATGCAAATTCCGCCATTCCAAGTTTAACATTAAAATTCACGGTGATTAACGATTGTTATAAACCAAAATCGAATTATTGACCAAAAATTTGACGAATGGAAACAAAGCGCATTCATTTTTCATTTGTAATTAAAGTTTATTTGCACTGATAGTTATATATGTAGGCCATTTCTACGCCATTATCAGCTGCCTCTAGTTTACAGACTTTCCTTCCTCACTGTTTTCCCTCCAGATTTTGAAACAAACCTATGCTGGCAATAGATGTAAGATAACATACAACCTAATAATAATTGTATTAATAATTTATCTACGTTGTTCTTCATAAGAAGTGGAATCGTATAATTGAAATTTAAGTCAAAATATCGATCGAGCATACTGCTTCATCAGATCATTTCGATTATTCCAGTGTGGCCTAGACATCGAATGGATCTAACAATTATTAATCTTACGCAACAATTAAATAGCCTTTTTTTCACATCACTCAATTAGTTAATCTAATCTTAATTTAAATCAGCCAAAAAATACTGAACAAATTCCGTAATTCCCAAAAAGGTCCTTAGTCGCGGTGATGATGAAGACTAATGACTGATAACTTTTCAAATTAAATAATAAAATTAAGCTTTAACGTTATAAAATTCTTTCTTCAAAATATTACTTAAGAAAGCCACACTAATCTCGTGCAGCCTTTTTTATTTTTTGTAAGAATAAAAGGTACTAATACAGACTTCAATCAGCCTTAAACGTCGTAGCAAGAAAAACTGTTATACGGCATAAGTGATAAACTGATGAAAAAACATCGACAATTTGAAATGAACAAAACGGAATAACAGAAGCATTGACTGTAAATTAAAATGATATTTTGAATCAGTTATACCATGGATGAAAAAGTCTGTAAATAATACTAATGCCTAAAGATTTCTTAAACAACGTCAAACAACATAAATGAAAATTATTTTAAGTTGATGCATTATAAATTTAAAATTTTTTACAAATATTGAATAATGAAATAAAACAATGATATACTAACATGCAACAATAAAACTGATGTGGAAAACATAACAAAAATTGAATGGACTAAGGGGAAATTCTTAAAAAATGAAACTATAAAATAAACTTTTTTTCCGAACAAAAGCAAGTTAATTTTTCTAAGAGGAACAAATGTCATTACAAAAAAAAAAGAATCAACCAAAGTATGAGTAAGGAAATCCTGAATAATAATTCTAAAAAGCAAAAATGTGTATTATAAAAAATTCCCCTGAAAAATGCTAAATTTCAAAAACAAGAGGGAAAAAATATAAATGAACAGACAAAAGAACGATATACAGAAAAAGGTAGATACAAGAAGTTATTTAAAATAAGAGCTCCACACATCGAATACAACTTTTAAATCAATGATACTATCTCGCTGTCTCATTGAATAATATTTCCAAATTATGCTAATCATTTTTTAAAGGAATTTTTCAAAAATTTGCCTTGACATTCCATTGAATTAAAACCTTTTAAACTAGTTTTAATCAAGCAGCTTATACTTAAACAGTATATTAACTAGCTGCATCAATGTGTGATCATGAGATATTGGAATACCCCACTGCTTGCAACAACAAGAACTATT
>UPTC01000276.1:0-47809 GCA_900537255.1 Acanthocheilonema viteae | reverse complement strand
TTTAATCCCAGCATAGCCATCAAATTTCAGCAGCCTAACTAGCCACAGATTACTTCTTATGAATGAATTCTTTTCTTAGAAAGGCGGGAGGAAGAGATATATTGTATAAAGTATGCCATGATCCACAAATCATAAAAAGCCCAAGGAGCAAAGTAAGAACTTAGTTTGACTGATATAAGGGGAATGAAATAAGTTTTGTTTTTTTTTATGTTGAAAAAATAATTTCATCTCATTCAATTCCATCAACGAAATAAGTTTTTATTTTTCTTATTAGATGTGGTAATGAAAAAAAAAATGTTCTAATTGTATGCTTCAGTAATGTTTATATAATTTTTATACAAATAGAAATAAATGACAATGCATAATGCAATTTTAGAAATTTATTAATTTTCAAATTCTTATAACTTTAGTTTACTATTATTTTAACATAAGAGAGATATTTGAAGACTTCAAATAATTTACATATTCAATGGAACAATGGTAACACTATAATATGCCTATGTACACATATATTCGTAATTGAACTATGACTTTAATTTACTACCATTTTATTATTACGATTAAAAAAATTTATATAAATTTAAATCCAATAACATTCCCTTCCTTGTCTGTGTAAAGAAAGATTTGCGTAATTAATGATAGTAAAACAGTTCGAAAATTGCTTAAATTTAACAAATTTAAAGAATTAGAACAGATAATTTTGATTAAAACACGTGTACTTTAATGTATTCTCAAACCCTCCGTTAAATAGTTGAATTTTTAGCAGCTGAAATATCCTGCCACAGAAAAGAATTTTCAAATAGTTATTTGATAACAGAATTCAGATACTTCATGTTAAAACAGAAATAATTTAGAGAATTTCAAGACAATTTCTATTTTGATAAAATTAAATACATAATAAAAAATAAATTACCCTCTTTCATGCTCCTGATCATCAAGAACCATTGATGCATCCGCATTAGCTACATCTGATACTGAACTACCAGAAACAGTTCTCATCCATTTGATGAATTCAACTTTCCTGCCTAAAATTAAAATCATCTCAGAGATGACGGCTACCAGAACATCCACTGTCCGGTCTATCTTATTAATCTTTTATCACTACTTCCAATAATCCTTCGAGGATAGCTTTACATTCTGTGCATCCTTTTTTTCAAATACTTTCTATAATATTCTTTCAAATGGATAACAATCCCACACTATACTCTTGCGACATATTTTATGCATGAAACTTTTATTACAATCATGAATGATAAGATTCAATAGCAAACAAAAAAAAAATGAAACAGGCTTTAATAATATGAGTGGATTTACACCGGTATGTTTCAATGCTATCGCTAGGTATTTCACTAATCGATATAGTTTGATTACCGATCTATCCATGCGAAAATGATATGGAAATAAATATAGTACAACAGATCGATCTATATGATTGATCAGTACTTGAAAATACCTAGCAGAAAAAGTCAGGATTGAAAAAGAAATCAGAGAATTTCCTATCCAAGTCAATATTTGAAATGGAAAAACAAATGATTTTAATAAGTAGGTTTTGAAACTCTTCATAACTTTTCCTTGGAATTATAATTCATTTCCAAACAATACTAATATTCATGTCTGGAAAATTCTCGGTCTGATCAGTGATGACAAATATATATATCAGCAATTAACGAATCATAGTCGAATTTATTACTCTAAAAATATATTCAGATCGATTCTTATAAACATCGAAGAGGAAACAATCTCCTAATTCCAAGTCTTCATTAAACTAGAATAAATAAACTTTTGAAAAGAAAACCAGGAAATTCTGATATCATTCCATAGCGAAATAGCTATTTATAAGGAAAAAAGAACATAAAGTATGCATAAAGTATATATAGGGGAAAAAACATCACAGAATTTCATATCATGCATGAAAAAAACCAGCAAAACATATGTAACATATGGAATGGAATTGAAAAGTAGTTCTACCAATGAAACTTCCTTTTTTCAGACCTCAAATTTCTTAAATTTCAATTGAAGTAAAATTTTGGGATCAATCTAATGAATGATACGTTAATATATTCATGTCAATTACGAAAGTTGCGGGAAGTCTTAGTTATTGAAATAACAGTGTACCGATGAAAGGAACTAATTTCTAAATTTCTGTAACATCCTGCGCATTAATTATCATATTGTTAAAGCTTTAAAATGTATAAGTAAATGAGACAATCAAGTTTAGAACTAAAGACAAAATGAAAGAGCGAAACAGAAAAAATAATTAGATTGGTCCGAACTTGAAATGAACATTTTTAAAGGTACAAATACAAGTCGCAACAATATTTCTCGAAATTTCCAGTTGATCTGAGATCTGATAAACTTCCAAGATTTAATTCCCAGATAGAAATCATAAAGCTTTTTAGATCTAAATCAAGTTAATGCATTAAGAAAAGCAAATTAAGAATTTTTTTCAATCATTCCCCAGATGAAATATATTTTCAAATCCAGCAGCTTTTGAATTGTCTATTTTCAAGGACTTAAGACTGCAGAACCAATTCCAGAATCTAATTCTATTTCCTCCGGTAGTGTTACTTTCTTTGCTATTTGCGTTCGCCTATAATGATCTTCCGTTTCTTTGAAAATCAGCTGCTTCAGTGTTTCTTTTGGTAAATCGTCATATTCGATTTCATAAGTAAATGGTTCTTCGCATATAGGCTGAAAAATGGAATACAACTTATGTTGACTTTCACTTCTTACAATCATATGAATAAAATGTTCACTATTCAAAACTCTTCAAATAGTAAAGTCACGCACTATCAAACTACGTTTCACCGCATCTATTTATTATTTACTCAAAGATGTTTACCAATAGATCTTCCATAAAAATAAAATACACAAGGTATGAAATCTTGTAACATAATAAGTCAAATTAAATTCAATGAAAAAAAACTAATAAATATAATACTTCATCGTTCGGATCATAATACTGTTCCAGATATGGATGTGCAAGAGCATCTTCTATACTGATTCGTTTGTTCGGATTGAAAGTCAGCATTTTATCTAGTAAATCGAGTGCGCGTGGATCTGCATTTGGGTACATTCGTAACCATGGTTGTTTTATCTTGTGTGGCAATGAAAGCAAGTATGATCGAGCCTAAATTCAAATACAAGTTAAAAACTTCAGCGAAATTAAATTTCCTTTAATCCAATCATAGAAAGAATAACAGCGATGTATTACCATCACTATTATTATAGTAAACAGCAATAAAAATACAGAAAATGCAACAGCAGTAACATCAATGATGATAACGAAAATAACAAAATCAGAACCTTTTCGTTAATGATGCATTGTAAATCTTCCTGGCTTGGTGACCCAATTACGCCTAAGATTAAGTTCAGTTGATCCAGATAATGCTTCCCGGGAAAAAGAGGTCGATTATTTAACATTTCGGCCAAAATACAACCAATCGACCACACATCAATTGATTTCGTATAACCTTTTGAATTTAACATAATTTCAGGTGCACGGTACCACCTGGAACAAATAATAAATTAAGAATAACGGATGTAATCGGTGAAAAAATATAAATTTGCACATTTGAGATTTGAAATGAAAAGAAAAACAATTATTAAATCAATTACAATATAATATGATAAAATGATAAATTTAAATCAAATTTGAAAACATGAAATATCTTTAACATAGTATAGAGATGAGGAAATTTTCAAAAATTTGTCAAGCGAAATATATTTAACCTAGTTGCCACATATTCCGTCAGTACCCCAGTATGGTCATGTCCTGGATCCGTTACTCGAGCAAGTCCAAAATCACAAATCTAAAGAGTGATTGTTAGAAAACTTACAGCTTGGTACATCTGTTTTTCAAACTGCTTCCAGACTTTAAATAAAAATTTCAACATTTATGTTTAATTTATAAAAAGCAATACTTGTAGAAACTAACAAAATAACAAAATATGAAATAATCTTTCCAATTTTACAAATCTAACTTTGAGATCGCAAGTAGTATTGAGAAGTAAATTAGATGGCTTGAGATCACGATGAATGACATTTGCAGAATGAATATATTTCAATCCACGTAATATCTGGTACAAAAAGTAACAAATATGATCATTGGAAAGTCGCTGAGTTTTTAGTAACTTATACAGATCTGTTTCCATCAAACACTGCACTATGTAGCTGAAATTCAAATCAAGTAATGATTCATTTTTGTCCACATTCTTATGCTTCTTATTTCACTTAGTTAGAATTTTTGTTACATTGTAAAATCGAAAAAGAAAGTCAACAATACTAAAAATTTAAAAAATAACCATGTGGAACTGAAATTGTAATAAGTGTTACAATTTTAGTTCCACGTGGCTATTTTTAAGGAAATAATGTCTTAGATTATTTTCTCGTTCGCTAATGCTCACTTCTTCGTGGAATCAAAATAAAGTTTATCAAATTTCAGAATATCTATTTGATGAAGAAAACAAAGAGAATGACCCACATATCCTTCATTTGTTCCACGCTTGGTGCTCTAATAATTTCCTGAATATTGATAATCTGCAATAGAAAATAAATAAAAGAAAAAAAAATAAGTTTTTAGCTTTGGTTATTACATCTATGATAGTATAACAAATGCAACACTCAGTTAATACTAATAATAAAATTAATATATTACCAGCTTATGTAAATGCCAGAAGCTATCTCAAGCAAATTACGAATCATAGGATGTTCATAAATTGCAGAATTTTTCATCATCATTTTTTTAAGATGCAAAGACTGCAGTTGAACTTATATAATCTATTTGATTACATAATAGTTACGCACAACATGCTTATTGCTTATTTTATAAGCAAAAAATATGAAGTCTCTACATTTCATCAATATCTACTAATTCTATTAGTCCAACTTACATTTTCATGTTTAAATTTAGTTAAAATCTTAATTTCTCGAAGCGTCCTTTGACAGAACGTTTGATGCTCGAACGGTGAGATTTTTTTGATAGCGACACGTTCATGTGTCTCCGTGTCCAGTGCTGATCTAAACAGTTTCTAACAGATTAATCATTAAATAAACCCATGTCAACAATTATTTCACATGTCAACGTATTTTTCGACCATTATAGTACAGTTAAGGGTAAAAAATCAAGATTTTTTCAGCAATTTCCTTCTCTCAGAAATATTTTCTTCAAACATCTGTCAAGATTTCCCATACAAAAAAAGATAAATGGAGGCAAATCTGCAAGCATTCCCTTCTTATCAAAAATCATTGAAATGAATAACGATTTAAGTCTTTGTTAATTCAGATTGTCATATTAATTTTAAGAAAAAAAATAATCTAAGGTTGCATTCAAATAGATGAAGCGCAGCTGATGCCCACTTTTCATCAGAAGCATAAAATTCACAATTTCATAATATCAATGATCAAGTAAAAACATACACCACCATTCCATAGGCTCCTTCTCCGATGTAGCAAAGATTCACATAACGAGGTCCAACTTCGAAAACTTGCCCGTGAATTTCCTCGACACCATTTTTTGTTTGCACATCTGTCGTTGTTGTCATCTGTGGATAAAAGAAAAAAGATTAATCGTAAGGGAAATCTCTTTGTAATAAGATTCTTATTTGCCACCTTTAGTAATAAAAACCTTTAATAATAAAAAAAGAATTCTGACAAGTGGCATCTTATATCCATATTGAAATTGTTAGTGTTATTAGATTTATCTAATCGTTTGACGACCAATTTCTTGCCTTATTCAACGTTTCCCATTGAGATAAATATGACTATGTTATGTTCACTTTTTTACTATTTTCAGCATCTAATATGACTATCACCGAAACAATTTTCAGGAATAGAGAACAAAGATATGAATAATTTTTTGTTGCAAGAATTTGTTAAAGAAAAATATTTCAAAATAAAACAAATGCACAAATGCAGATTTTGAATTGCATAAATAATAGAAAACAAATTGATTTCTACCGTAACGCTCAACTTTATCTTTCAGAGCACTTTTTTCCAGTTTCGTTGAAAAAATTAATCATTTAGAAATTAAAAGAATGGAACAACTTATGAGATGATTAAATTGCTAGCCAATATCGTTTGTGAAATATAATGACAATGTTGAGAATTTAACTATAAAAAAAAAACAAAATCAATAACAAGTCGATAAGTTGATTAGATTTGTCGGTCAATCATAATTATTAAGGTAAAGTTAAAATAAATTAATTTCTTCTCTCAAGACCTCGTTTGCTTTGAGTCCTAGAGAACTAATTTAGATGATCAGTACACTGATAACATGACACATTTAAACACTGAAAATTAAATTAAAAGAAAACCAACTTGGATAGAAATCTTGACATAATTTATTAAAAATGAAAAAAAAACAGTGTTTAACTAACAGTAAAGGATAAAAATCATACTAACAGCAGATCAATAGACTAAATATACATTTACATTAAAATTGAGTTAATGAGTTAGCCAAGAATTAATAAGTTAGAGAGAATTTCATTCGTTTACAATTCCACCTCTGTACTAATTTTAAAATAATTGCTAACTGAAAGATTTCAGCAAAGATAAAACAGTTTTTGAAAATTTTCACTCTAGTAATGCAGTGATATATGGTAATGGAGAATGCATTTATTATAAAGCTTAAGAACGGAAAAAAAACCTTGTAATTTTATATTTTTATGTGACAAACAATATAAATATGGAATTACATGAATATCATGCATTCAAATTCATGAATAACGAAATCACTGTCGGTTGTAAGAAGAATGTGCACAATTGTAATTTCATGACCAAAACGTATTGCATACTTAAAGAGAATAGAATACAGAGCAGCTTTATGCACTGTCCCAAATTCAATTTTCTTTCTAAAACTCATTACTTCGTAATTTACGAGACTATGTATGCTTAGCAAATAAAAAAGTGCAAATGTTTTTTTCTTCTTTTTTGAGCAATGCTCGAAATTAGCATACTTGAAAAAAAAAACGCTTATTGGAATTGCATAAAGAGTGAAGAAGGAAACTTTTCGAATAATGGAAATGTTCATGAAAAAGAATGAGTTTGACGTGACATTTTTAGCCTCAAGTCTTGCGAACTAAGCTCTGTGAATTATAAAGGTGAAAATAGATAAAATTTTCATAATCCCGAGATGAGAAAATAAAAACAAAAAGGCATAAGGGCTTGAGGTAAACGCATACTGATACGATAACATGCCATTTCTTCCATATCCTTTAGTACTACTCCTGCATTCTTTCCAGAATTAATCCTGTGTAATTAAATTAACGGCTTTTCCTTTGCAAAAGAAGAATGAAGAAAATTAACAATTTCTAAGACATGGTGCAAACAACTGTAATGCAAATAATATAAAAATAGATTAGCTTCAATTTAATCCTTCATCCAACCATCTGCGTATTATGTTCTTGAAGGATTTTCCATAAAATTCTAGTTTTTTGATTTTTATTTCAAACCGTTAATTTGTAAAAACTCAATTTCCTGCTCTTATAAGTATTTGAACCCTTATCTACGCAATACAATCATAATCACAAGTTTTGACCAAAACTCCGGTTATTTGTACTTAACCTCTTCCTCCTTCTCACTCCCAGCTCTACATCACCTTGTTCAAAATAATGGAAGATGTAACCAAAATCACGGTTCAAGAAAAATCACATTATTTCAACTCAGAACAATCACTCCGTCGTTTAGCGATCTTTTATCCATTTATATGAAGATCAGAAACTTTGAAACCAGAGTAAGTCAGATTTAACTTCTGTACTTTCAATTTAATCTATCTGGTAACAACCATTAAATAACTTTTAGAGAAAAATAAATTCAAAAAATTTTGAATGATTATTCATTGATTGTAATTTGATAATAAAATCATTATACAGAAGAGATGCTTACCTTATTGTCAGCTTATGCTCGTCAGCTCTGAAGATGACAAATATCGGCAACTACTTTCGCACTCCAGTTTCGCTATACCTACTTCTCGTTACTTTCGATATCACCGAATTCAGGTTTTAGGTCTGTAAATTAATTACGCACTACTTACATTGACAAGCGATGGAAACACGAGTCTACTAGCGAAAAACAAACACAAATGAAAAAAATGTGACGGTAAAGAATGCAATTATAGATTTTTTTTTTGAAATCATCTTAACATCTTTTCAAATTTCTAATTGCTGCCAATTTTTTTGAAAAACAAATAAGTAATCAACGGAAAGCTATGAACAATTCAAATCAAACGAAAAAAGTCACCATATTCATTTCAGAAACAGTGTTATAATTTATGCATTCACGCATTTATGCATGATTTTGCATATTACAGAATAAGTGAGAGACGAGATGATAAAGAATTATACATGTGTACGATTTAAAACATACAGAATGGAGATTTATTTGGATTCTCATTAAGCGCAAAATTCAACTGAAAATCATGAAATTTGATGCATATGTGTTGCAGAACAGCAATTTTCGCTAAACCTTTTATACGTTCATACAAAATGCAAATAAAAAGTTTTCATTATCCTCAAAATTGGGATTTTGCAAAAATTCTCAAAATTTTTTTCAAATAAAGTAAAAAAGAAAAATCGATTCCTGAAAAATATTTTTACTGAACAGTATGAGCAGAATCATAGATTTCTCGTTCATAGATATTTAAAAGTCGGTGAAATTTTGCATCTGAATCTTGGACTTTTATGATTATGCAGTAATTTTAATTTATTTCTAACGCATTGTGTACTATTTTTAACAGGCAAGCAAAACAAGTCATATTAATTTCATCTCGATTAGTATGAAACGCTGGTTCGACGTCTAATGTGGAAAATGAGGAAATGTCCAAGTTAGCAAAATTCGAACAAAGGCAGCTCCTGCTCATAGACCTTCTTGTTATAGAAGTATATACCAATATCAAGTTCTAGTAGGCAGTAATTAATTCTACATTACTTGGAAGGAATTATATTCGGAAGGATGACCTCGTGAAAGAGAGAAGTAGGGAAGACTTAATGAAACAAACTTAGTCATCTATCTATGATTTTTCATAGCTTTCTATAGTTGCTTCTTATACATTTCAACTAGCTTCAAATTGTTCTCACAAGCATTAATATTTCTTTTGACCCCCTAACTTTTTCCTCATCTCGGTTTATTACTTTAAGTTCGACTTCGACTGCATGCTGAACGGTGCTATTCCATGATAAATCACAAGTAGCACCGTTTAGCATTTTAAATAAAATAAAAAAATCATTCGCTTTTAAATATAACAAAAATCATTCTATACACATGCATTCAGAAGGTAAAATTCTGTAATCACCGCAAAAATTAAAGGAACTTCCTTACGTAATTCTTGGAAAAACAGACTACTTTTTCCAAAAATTTTGGTTCCACAAACTTAAATTCATAGGAGTAAGTATTGCATATAACACTTCAAGATAAATATACTTTAATTTATTTAAGCATTATTCATAGATATGCTTCTCCATCCGAAACAAGTACTTGATGGACGGATAAACGATAAGCAAATGAGTAAAAATTTTCGAAAAACTATGGTTTCCTTTCTCCCTCTGCACTTCATCTTTTTTCCCCGCATTTACTACCTTTTTTCTTCCTGAAGTATTGCAGAGAATAACAATTTCGACGTCTTTGATTTAAAATCTTTTATAATCTTGAAAATGAATATTATTGCTTATTTTGACTTGAAAATAGTGCAGCATTTTACGGCTAAAACAAATAATGAATAAATAAATAATATGACAAAATGGATGTAAATAAATAACATATGTTTTTGTTTGGTACAATAAAATATACATTATTTAATATTCATTCAGAAATATATATAATTTATATAGTTTCACCAGAAATGTTATACGAAAGTCAATTTTTAAATAATTGATGTGTTTTATGCAGCAAATGTGTTTTGGAAGAATATATAATTTTTCTTCATCTGCAAAGAATAGACTGTATTAAATATTCACAATTTTGTAGAATGTAAATGTAATGGGTCACACTCTGAGTTTTGTATTTTTTCATGTTTGCTATCGGCAAAAGATTTTGCTTTCAATTCAAATTTTACGAGAAATAAATTTTTGCACTAACATATCCTTGCAACCACTGAAACAATGCATAACAATAAAGTACTAAATCCTTCGTAACTCTCTAGCATTAAATCCTTAACTTAAGTTATTTTGATCTTTGTTGGTGGCTGACATGGAAGTAATGCGGCTAACAAAAAAATTCAATCATCAAGCAGAAAGCAATCTCATTCGAGCGCAATTTATGTGTCATTGAAACATATGTTGGAATGAATGAGAGCACGTAATTCAGAAAAAGATATTTGAATGTTAATGACAAATTTTAATCAGTACCTAGCAGATGAAGAAAGAATTACACCCAAAGAAGGCAGAAAAATAGTAATAAACTATCTAAAAGATTAATGATTGACAACATTCAAAGATAAAAAGCATAGCTGATGAATATGAAATTGATAACGTTGCAAACCACTGCAAAAAAAAAAAACTCAAAAAGATGCTGGAAGAACTGAATTCTAAAAAATTCTAAATGATTAATGTCGTTAATTAATGAATTTAGAGAAACGATTTTCTTTCCTCTCTCCGTCTCAACATTTCCGGAAATATCGAAAATCATATTCAAGATTTTTTACTACTGCATGATACAAATTACAGTACAAATGGACTGCAAATGATAGCCATTAATTACAGAAAAATAAAATAGCTGGTTGAGAAGAAATAATAAAGAATTGCCATCGAGATGAGTAAATGTAAAAATTTAGTTAACAGGGATAGGAATTATTGTACACACAAAATTATCTAATGCAAAACTGAATCCTACATCAGAATAATAATTCGTAGTAATTCATCAAGAAAAATGGGCATGAAGCTTTTTTTGGTATATCAAGTAACAAAATGTCTCTATTACGCAGAGCTTAAACACGAAAGCTATATTTTCACCTTTGCAAATATCCATAACTCATAGACACGTTACTGAGCAAATAAGTAGCAAAGGAATAAGTAATTCATGAAGAATAACAAACAGTATGACCTGAAATAAATTGGAAAGCAAATTTTAAGGGCAAGAAAAATATAGCGATACTACTGCTACGATTCGTGTCATTAATAACATTAACAAAAAATTTACCCGTGAATGAAAAAAAATGTGGAATGGAAATATATGTATGTGTCCTTCTTGTGATGATATGTCTTTACAACACTGCCGGAAGATTACACTGCTGTATGAAATAGTGAGTAGTATATAAAGAAGAGTTACGCGTATTTCTGGCAAGTTTATACGCGCCAAAAAGTGCTCTGTACGTAATATTCATCCAATTAGGGTACATTAAACTGGTTGAATGATGGATGGCATAATGGCATCAAGCGGCATGAATCTCATGAATTGTAAAATAAATTAGGTAGCATGAAAACCTTGAAAATCTGTGACCTGCTTTCGTATAAATTTTCATTTTTGAAAAGAAATCGTACAAATTTTCATTTTGAAAATTTCGATCTTTATTTTTTTTTGAAAAAAAATTGAAATGGTAAAATACATACATAGGAGAAATGTCACCTACTTGAAGCATGTTTATGCCATTATATTATTTTTTTGGTATCATTCGTAAGCAGCTAGTTTGAAAAAAGATGAAGATTTGTTTTTATTCCAAATAAAATAAAGCAAATAAAGAATATTTTGAAAAAACTATCTACACAGTGACGAGTGGCGCAGAAATACAGATGAATCAAGCAAATACAAGATGTGAGTTGTGTGGGCCGGAAGGAATGAAACCGAGACAAGTTAAAACAAAATTTATATTCGACATAAATTTTTCAAAATTCAACTAAAAGAAATTGACCGATTGTTCTATAAGTTTTTTGAAATGAAGTAAATTGTAAGAAGGATCGTAACAACATCTCAGTTAATTTGATAAGAAAAAAATAGAGCATGATGAGCCCTTTGAAAAAGCCTTTGCTAATAGTTCTGCAAAAGGCTAAAGAGCTGATATGCGATAAATAGATAATGAAAAGTTATCAGAAACAGAGAGGAAGACGATAGTCTGATGTAAGGAAGTGATGGAAAAGAAAGAGGAGATGAATCTTTCCTTCTCGAACTTCTATAGATTTTTGCGATAATAGTCTAAATTTGTAGTAACTGAAAACAGTAACAGTGCGACAAATTTTATATGATAAAAATTTTTGTGAAAAACTACAAGATAACGAGAAGTATAGTTTATTTTCGCCTTAAAAATACCAAAGAGAAGATTTCATCGAACAGATTGAGCCCACATGCAACAAAAACATAAAATAAATGCGAGATCTAAGTGACTAAGGTATAAAAGGAAAGATTAAATTTCCTGTCAATTCAAAATTTTAGACTGACAAACAAGAAGTATAAAATATACAAGGAGAGGATTGAAAACAAACTGAAGGATGAGATTGAAGCAACAGAGTATAGCAGAATGGTAATTTCCGGAAGACATGGATGAATATGAGGGAGAGAATATGTACTGCAAAAATGGATGTGTTTTGCTTCCAGTTTAATTGCATTCTCTCAAACATTCACTAACAAAATGGCAGCCGTTTCGAATAGGCTTTTCATTTTCCAGTCGATTTAATTATCTAATCTCCTCCACTTTATTAAAATGAAAGAATGTCAACTGGAAGAAAAAATCACGAAAGCTGATGCGCTAGAAAGCTTAAGAAACACTGAACTAAGGCCAGACTTCTTGTCGCTTTACACATCCTTTGCTGCATCATTCTAATTTAGGTTCGATGCGTTCAGTCCATTTATTTCTTCATTTAAAAAAAATAAGTGAGTATTTGAAATTACCATTCAGGAGTTATATCAGTTCGCACACATTCTCTTTCCATTTTCCAGATTGTTATCTCAATGTGAACTTAAAATTTTCTTTCACTCTTCATTCATGTGTGAAAGAAGAAGACTGAATTAATCAGAAAAGTAAACAAATCAGTGAATTATAAGGATAAGCAGTTATTTTTACTACTAACTAAAATACCATTTTTAAAAAATATAAATTTGTGGATTAACTTGAATCTAGAAAATTATCTCTGAACTCACAATTATTTGGAGGTAATCAATCTTGCCAAATACAACTCCAAAAATTTTAGGCAATAAAAAAAAATTCTTTTTTGGATAGGAAAAATGACTTTATCTAAACCAGGTCCGTGAAAGCTTCTTATTTAAGTCCTCCACGGAAACATAAATTTTATTCAAAAAGAAAACCGAGTTACTAAAAAAAGCTTATCAAACGTAGGCTTTTTATTTTTCAGATGATGACGACATCGTGGAGAAAGGATGGACTAGTACGCATCGGACTTAAACTTTTAAAAAATCATTTAATGTCAAGTTGCTCACAAAATTTAAAAAATTAATTAAGCCGAGATGAAAAACAGTTCCACAAATGCTTCAATGCAAAAGATGACTAATGAAGATTACACAGGCTTAAACAAGACACAAGAAGAGGCAAAAAAATTCACGAAAAAACGACCAATAAATAAATTTCTTTAATGGATTGCATTAAAATATTGCGTAATCAATTAATAAATACCATAAAAAGCAAACGATCTCACCATGTATTTGGTGATTGGGTAGATAATTAGATCATCTGACAGGAAATAAAAATAATAAACCTATGTAAAGTATACTTTATTAATATGCTAACAATAATTAACCGAATTAAAAGAATATTTCAATCAAATTGGAAGAAATTTAACAATTCCCCGAACTCAATAATAATTGGAATCCAAGAATAATGCCACATAACACAACATTCACTTCCATTTCTTTTTTATGCTGCAAAATGTTCAAAAAAAAAAATACTGCTTTATTACAATAGTCTGCTTAAATTGATTGAGCAAAAAGTTAGCGCAATGAATTAATCTCAATATAAACAAAATGACCCAATAAATAAAGAGTGAGAAAAAGTATAAGCAAGATGAAGTAGTTTCAAATTTCGCTTGTCGATGTTTGATTTGTTCAAACCGATCACTAACAAAACTTTTATTTTCGAACGGTTTTTCTAAACTTGATCAGTGTTTAAAACAATAACGAAAGAAGGGTTTGCTTTTTTAGAGCAAATCGAGAATTTAAGTGTGGTAATGCTTTCTAATAGCTATTGCTTGAGAAGAAAAAAGTAATAAACTGTCTCAATTGCTCACAAGCTAAAACTTTTCAATTTTTCAATTCTTTCGATTACACATATTTGCAACCCTTTCATTTTTTTGGTTTTTTTCTACAAACTTTTCTGCATTCATTCTTATTTTATTCATGATCAAGGATGGCTACGACATATAACTAAGTTTTAAGAGTAATTTTTTGTAGCCAATGGCAGAAGAAATTTAAAGAAAATGAATAAAGAGCCTTAACGATCTTTTCATCCCAAATACATAACTGAAACTCTAAATAAGTCTATCCATTATTAAACCAGTTTTGGCAGCATCTATGTGGGACTTAAATGCATATATGCAACCCTTTTTTTTTCAATTTTTCTAATCTCTTTTCAATTCTAACACCCAATTTTCTCTTTGGATTGGATTTTATTAGTAGGACATGCAGCTAAAAAATGAAAAGATAAAAATTGAGAAAATCTCTAATCTCTAATGAAAAACAGAGAAGCTCTAATAAAAAATTTCTCTTGTTCGAAATGAGAATTATTTGACAAGCTGAATATAAATACATCTTTTTGCAAGCAACTGCCATTTTCGCCATAGCTGTAAACAATACAAGTATTTTTTCATTTGAATAATGGCTTATTTCACCTTTTCGTTTATCATAAATTCAAAAGAAAACCTTTCCTTACTGTGTCTTCCTTTTTTATGTTTTCTAGGTATGTCTGAATCAAATTTCAATCGAAAATGTTACACCTTAATTTGATTTGTTCTTTTTAAACATATTGAATAACTTAAGTATTATGTATATGTTATCATAAATTACTGAAAAGCAAATATCAGAGCATATAAAATAAGTGATGTCGCAATGTTAAAATTAGTTGAGAATAAAATTTTGATCACATAAATACTTATTTTATGAAAGAGAAAATAATACTATAATACCGCTAACAATGCTAAAATTTCACGAAAAAATGGATAACGAACCAATAGACGGAAATATTTAATCATTCCCTTTCATATTGCAACTGAAATGGGACAGAAGTTCAACAAATATTAGTTGCAGCCTTGTTACAAATTGAATATATTTCACAAAAATTTGGGAAATGTCCAAATGAATGTCTATTTTGATTATTATTAGCAATGTTTTTGCACTGTATATAAGTTGTTCTATGTAACTGAAGAAACGAAAAAATATAGTCAACTAATTTGAATGTTTCATTTTGTTAATTAACATCGATATAAAGCAAGTCTAGTGACAAGAAGGAAAAGAGAAGAATGTTCTATACAGATTTAAAAAAAATGATAATGAAAGAAAGAAAAGAGCAATTCACTGGAGATAAAACATAAATATTGCTAAAATAACAACAACTCTGAAATTTCAACAATTTGCACGCACAACAAAATTACGAAATAAAAATGGCTATGGAAAAAAGTATTTAAAGATAAAAGTACAAATATTTTAGGAAAAATTTAACCTTTTTGCCAATACCAATCTTAAAACTATGACTGCATATAATGTGTAAGCAAATTAACAATCTAAAAACCTATTAAACTTTTTACAGGGAATGAATGATATATTTTGCCAAGCATTATATGAGAAAAATCTACACCTTCTTTCAACATACGCTTACCTCATTTAATAGTTGATAATGACTAATATCTATGTCTATATGTCTCGTATTAAAAGATATTTCTCCCATTCAACATAGAAATCTCACGAGCACTTTTTTCCTACTTTTCAACATTCATCATTTCATATATTATTGAAAAAAAAGTAGCTATTTGCATATACGTCATTTCAAAGTTCACACCTAATGCAGCAATAAAGAAATGAAGGAAAAGAAGCAGTGTAATGATGCAATTATCAAATTAATCAGAGAAGTAAGCTGTCAATTAGCTCAAAATGAACTGTGTATGCCAGCCACGTAAGATTCAACGGATTTGAAGCATTCGATGTGCTTGCATTTTGTTACCTTACGAATCTCATGTGATATACTTAAGTGGAGAATATATCAGTGAACAAAAAAAGAAAAAACAAACATAAACAAGCAAATGAGCAACTGCGCTTCATCGCCAACCACCTGCTCCATTTTATAATTACGACCAATCCGAAATTAGTTCGCACCCGGAATGAAAATTTTCGTCCGGAGCCAAAAAGAATGTGAGAGAATGAATAATACATGCTCGCAAGATCGACCGGGAAGATTCAGTCTTTTTTCGATCTGCTTTTTCTCTCTCCTTCTCTCTCTCTCTCACTTCCTGATTCAATCATTTTGAGCTTATTTTATGACAATTTTCATTCTTTTTGTAAATTCTTCTCTACTGTTAATAATTGGCATATTGTGATTGGTTGCTATGCAGCCTGAGATTGATGCGAATTGTTTTTGGGCGACGACAAGGTCTTTTAACTTTGATATGTGTTCACAATAAGTTAGTTCTTCGAGAAAAATATTGAATGAGCTTCTAAAATTCAGCAGTCCACTTTAAAATTGTAACAATTTATGAATTATAAATATTTTGATGAAATTTTTCTGCTAAGAATTAAAGAACAATGTTATCGGTTGATATTAGTTAATGACTTTATCCGTTCCTTACTGCTCAGTAACCTTAATATTTAGAAATGCCCATCTTTGGCTTGTTTCTATTATTGTTATAATGTGGATGGTAATATTAATAGCAGCAATGTTTCGAGCCGAGTCTCTGTTCTCACATGACAAATCACTTATGGATGATATGTGGAGGGTATTTCTTTTCAAAACTGAAAATTCAGGAAATCCATAAGTTTATTAGGAGAAAATTTCCATTAACCACCACGAATCCCATAACCGTAAACATTTCGCTTAGCTCATCATTTGCTTAGCCGGCCAGATGAATACGACTCTTCAGCCTTCCAGCTTCCGTAATACCTTCTCGATTAATATAAAATTTTTGAAGTACCAAAAGATCAAAACTTTGGACTGTGTAAACGAATTTAAATATACTGTGCAAACTATAACTAGGAAATGCTAAGTCTTATCTACTCAAAAATTGCATTTTATGAACCATTTTTCCGAAAGATTGAGTAACTGTAACTGTTAAATACAATTCTGTTTTAACGCGATTCTTATTTAGCACAGGAGATGTCTAAAGTTGAATAATACACTCTTCATCAAAAAAAAAATATAAAGTTTGAAAACAGTACTGTAAACACGGAGTGATTCTTTTGATAAAGATTATTATCAAAAATTTCTTGCTACTGACAAGTTCAATTAAGAATTGAGTGACAATGCCCAAGCAGCTCCCTGGTAAAACACAGTTTAGTTCATGAAGTCACCGGGCTAGGCACTGGATAGCCTAGAAAAGCATCCAGCACACAACGCTGCAAACATGAGATAGTAGACAACATTTTGTAAGAACGATTACCTTTAGTGATATGCCAAAATCGGCACAAAATTTTCAATTTTATAATAAACATGTGTAAAGCGGGAAAAAAAGACCAAATAATAAGGAACTAAAAAAAAATTTTACTACCTTATAAAATAATAAGGTAGTAAAATAACACGCGTACTCGGTTTACAAAGAGAATTCCTTCAAATGAACCGTAGTTAGTAATTTTTTACAAATTTCCGAAAAGTCTGCTTACTTTTGGCACTATAACTCAACATTGTAAACAATGAAAACTATAATTCGGCACATCTAAAACCGAAATTGGCAAAAAAATATTTAAGCAAACAAGGATTGAAAAAGCAAGTATCATAGCAAGTTTTGAGATCAGGAACGAGGCAAAAAATGTTTATCATAAAACCAACATGCGGGTAATTTATGATATCATAATGCGATTTAAAGACTATTTATAATGTCTAGTGCTTTCCATAAACCATTTGATCTAGCTATGTTTTTGACTTTTCCTAGAAACTACGAGAAGTTTCTCACCGTTTAACATACTCCATTATTCAATCCACAAATTGCACCAAAAATTAAGTCGAATAAAACTGACAATGTTTCTCAGAATAACGAATAGATTGCATAATGGAGAAGCATATGAAGCACTCATCTACAGTGAGAAAATGAGTTCCTAAATGATGATGAAAAAGAGCGGTCCCAACAATTTATGTAATTCCCTTTATGAATGATCTATTTCATTTCCGTTATAATGCTAAATACAAAAATCATAAAAGGGAACGAAATTAAGATAAGTGATGAATTACCTGAGCGACGTACAACCAATATAACCCATATTAACAAAACTTTTAATAAATGATTAACAACAGAGAGAAACGCAAAGCAGCCTAATTCAGGTTTAGATCCTCGCATTATCTGGCACTGAACAGCCTAGAAAAGCACGCATCATTGCATCACTCGTTTCAATGGCATAAGGTTTTCGTCGATCCGTTTTAACACCAATAACCTACAATAAAACTCTAAATCAAATACAAAACATTGGTCAACAATTATGAAGAAACCTTCAAGGTTAATGAAAATCAACAAAAGCCAGAAAAAACAAAGATTTAATCCATAATCGAAAACTTTTTTACATAAAATATTGATTCGACTTGAAGAATGATGCGGAATTGACCAAAATCTTTGATGATTTTAACAACGCGGAACGAATTTTTATTTTCTTATGCAGACAACTGCTCTGCTTTATACGTTAAATAAATCAACTAAAAAAAATTCCAGGAAAATGAAAAACAATACAATGCATAGGCAAATCGGGTATTTTTCATCTTTAGTTACAACTATTCATAGGAAACCTGAAGCTAATGAAATTTAATCAATAAAGCAGAAAGCATATCAAAACATACAAAATGTCGTTGTAGCGCGTGTACATGAACGTTGCAGTTGTCAAGTTCTATATTGCATATTTTACAGCGCCAAGTGTCCGACGTTTTGATTATATGTTGGTCTTCAAAATGACGTAAATATTGCTCATTCTGAAAGAGAAATGAAATTTAAATAAAGTCAATCTTGAAAAAAACAAATAATTATAAAAACTCATGCATTGTAAAGAATAACATACACCACAAAATCGAGTTACTCGCTACTCAATTCCAGCAGTCTTTCTTCAATTCTTTCGGAAAACAAAGACAACAAGTAATCGTTTCACAATCCAATTATCAGAAGATGAATATATCAAAAACTTTTGAAACCCAATTTTAATTGCTAAGATTTCTATTTGGTCAAAAGTTTAAACGATTCTTCAAACTGTTACTTAATCATAAGCTAAGCTGTTACATTTGTGTAGTTAAATTTTTTATGTCAAAGTGTGTAGAAAAATAATGCGTTGAAATCCACGTAAGAGCCCCACTTTTTTTTAAAGTTTTAAGAGTTCTCGAAAGTTCTGGATTTTAAAACAGTAATAACCAAAAGAAAGGAACCTTCAATTCGTTTAGATAACATAAACCACATTCTCGACACATACCCCAAAGAGAAAACGCATGAATATATGAATGATCAATATACGGAAAATCAGCTCGTGGCGAACTGGACCACCAGTTTCGGCTCGTACCACATACAAAACAACATGGCCTGAATTTGAAAGCAACTTAAAAATGATTTCAGTCCATATGTTTTCTCACCATCACAATTCGAGAAGAAAGACACAAAAATAGAGATCAGAAGGGTTAACACTATCAGATCAAATGATCTCAATACTTATTTCATATTCTAAATTCTAATGTTTCAACGCAATAACTGGCCAATTCTTACCAATCTGTCCGAGTTGACTATCCCAGTACGAATAATAATTTGTCATAGGATACCTACTAAAATGAGATACAAAAACCCCTCACGTCATACGCCTTCACTAACGCTAATCACATTATTCACTAATCACACCTACACCCATCAAAAATTAGTCGTTTTTTTGCATTAAACATATAAAATGCTTGATTCAAAACAATTCCTGATTTAAAAATAACCCTTTTTGCAGTTCAACCTGAATGAAATCAGCCATAATTGTGTAAATATGCAGCCATATACCCCTTCATATTTTTTAAAGTATGAAGAGTGAAAAATATTGCTTAAATGGTCAAAAAGTTACGCATTTTTCGTTGCACGATGCTCGTGCTCATGTCGCAGTCGTGCTTCTATTGAATAAAAACGTAGTTTGCATCTGAAGAAAAAGAAAGTTTGAACATACAAATTATAGTGCAAGTCATATCCCATGATATGTGATAAAATTATTAAACTATAATAATAGAGAAAAAAATCTCCGGTTCAACCTGCTCAAATATTCAAAATATTGTTTTGGAACCTTGAAGGCCTTTGTTACTTTCAAGTTATATCTTCTAAATCTCACAAAAAAAAAAGACAGAATGTGAAAAACCTTTGTTTAAAAGTGAAAGAATGAGCAGTTGGATGTGCTGTTGACTCGGCCATATGCTTTCTAAAAAGTTCTACCCGTGTGAATGGAAGAGTTTCCGGACATAAAGGACAGCGCAAGTTCAGTAGTGGTGCTGAAAATAAGAAATCAAAATTAATCATTTTTGGCATTTAAAATATGCAACTTCACTCATTTGTTCATCTAGAAGATTATCTCAGAGCAACACACCTAATCTTTAAATTTTTTGAATCGACAACATCGATAAATGACCATCAACGGATTCGAAGACCGAATTTACATTCATTTCTAACCTCTTCAATTTCTACACAGCAAATATTTCCACTTTTGAAATTACTTACAAAAATTAGAAGATAAATTATAAATTAACTTAAAAAAAGTCTCGGAAAAAACAAAAGAATAAAGCGTGCTAACTCTGCTTTTGATGATGAAACTCAACCATGTGCTTCACAATGAGATTTTCGAATGGAAATGCACTACCACATTCCAAACAAAAAAAAATATTCTGTGGATTATGACGCAAATTATGAACGCGTCCACTAGTAATCTTTTCGATTCGTATATTGGCACATCCAGGTCTAGCACAGAAGTATCCACCTTCAGCATTCTTTACGATATAGTCCCGGTTAATCATTTGAGTGCCAACTGTTAACCCGACTGCTTCGAGCACACCGCGATAAGGCTAAACTAGCAAATTCATGCTTTCTAATTTGCATGTCTATTCTCAACAGAAGGTTAAAAAAAACTAAATTACCTGTAAATAGGGTGGCGTTTTCGAAGACGATGGTGATGAATCAGAATCCGATTGCATAGAGGTGGATGATGCAGACGGCTGGGATGTGGACGGAGCCACTGTTGGGATAGACGGTTGAAAATTTGTACCCTAGAATATTCTGGAACAGCTATTCATTTTCTGTAAAACTTTATTTATTAAAGAGCTCAAGCCGTATCCTCATAACTATAAAAATCAAGTGCCCTATCTGTACTACATTCATCTTTTTTACAGATATTCACCTCATATCTAACTCAAGAGCTGAAAAACGAACATGTGGTGATATAACAGCAGCTGCTCCTGATGTCGGATCAGCCTAAAAGTAGAAAAAAAATAGAGAGAGTTAAAAATATTGCAGTGAAAATATGTTAAAAATTCAATATCAGAATGACTGAATAATTATTAAGAATTTTTTGAAAACTTTTGAGAATATTCAAAAAAACTCATTTATTAAAATTTTAATGAAGTAGTGAAGAATTACAGCGTTTTTTTTGAAATTACAATAGTTCATTAGAAGTTTACTTACAACAGGGTGTGACTGTGATGAAGGGGACAAAACCGAGGCTGAGGCTACTGCCAATGCTTGCCGAGCTGGAATCCAAGAAAATTGACACGACTGTCTAATACCGATGTTACTTGACATTCCTTTTGATTGCTAAAAGATCACAAAAAAATTATGTCTTTTTAAATTTCAAAATTATTCAAAAATTCAGCATCCGAATTTTAATTCTCTATGGACCCTGAATTCATAAAATTAAGACTACCATTCGTGTTTTACTATGAACAAAATAAAATTACTAACATTTTGAGGAATGCAAGCTTCTGAATGAGAAATTGGCAACAGCATAGCACTCTGAGCAACACGTGCCGGATTATCAGATGATGTGGCAACTTGAGATAATGTGCATGTACTAGAAAAATTGACTAAAGTGGATGTTTGTCGGTTTCCATCATTCAAAGTACTAGTTTGTTGGTCGATGTTTTTCATTCTCCAAATATTTAACATCGTGAACATCATACCATCACTGTCATCCGCAGCATGATTCAGGGTACGCTAGATTTGTCAACAGTGAAATATATAAAATACCGATTTCATGCATGAATATTGGACGTTTTAAAACTTGAAAGATGAAACAGATAGCACTAAATTCTAACATTTAAGACATTGAATTAATTTGCATAAAACGAACCGGCAAGCTCCCAGTGAATGTCGGATTTTCCGCCTGGAGTCGCAGGAAGCTCATCTAAAAATTTTAAAACTGAAAACTCAAAAAAGATTTAATTTAGGGAATAATCCTTTTTACTCATCGATGTTAAGATAAAAAAATTCAAGGCAAGCAGATAATACGAGTTACTTTTATGATACAAATAAACTAACCAATGAGTTACATGTTGGACAAGTGATGTTAATAACATCATTTGGATGAGACAAGAACGACCGATGAATGCATTCTGATGGAATAACTACAACCAACTCATTATTGCGTATTCTGTTCTCATACTGAACGGAATTCGTTGGCTGATAATGAAATATACATGCAGCCGTAAAACCCATGATCACAATTTCTGGTACTGATGATAAAATCTGAAAAAAACAATATTGTTAAACTAGTATGTCCATTCAGAATGGCAAATTACTCATCAGCAGTGTAATTTGTCTTGAAAGCTATCCAAAACATTAAGAACAAAGCAAAAACACTACAATGAAAATCATTTTCTTCTAGGAAATCCATCGGATGATCAATTTTAAAGTTTGGAACATACTTGCCAAGAGCATCGTCTTTGTACTATATGTTCATAAACGGCACGCCCATTAGTGTTTGCCAGTCCACAGCTTTTGCAGAAATAAAGTATAGGCTGCGCATGGGCAATAAACATATGATGATATAAACGTTCATCCTAAAAATAAAGACCAAAAATAGTTCGAAATAGTTAACAGCCTTACATTCAACGAGTTACATAGTTTTGCGTTCTCCATTTCATCTACTCAGTAAAACAATTCACTTAATCAAAGAAAAATTTTTCAAAAAATCGCAATTATTGATCTTTAAAAAAATTAGTTCAGATCTAACCGTTGAATAAGTAGTTACACATTTAGAACAAACATAAACAGCTTGTTGTTTATCGGCAGATGGCACATGTTGGTTTTGATGGTTCCTAATCTGTTCCTCATTAAATGCTACTACAGAACACCGTTCACAATTTTGTAGCATGCCATGCGTGCGCATGTGCATCTGGTATACTGCTTGCGATTCATATGCCAAACAACATAAACGACATATGTATAAAATTGTTTCAGTAGGGATTCCATAGACCTAAAATTAAAATTTTATAAATTAAATAAAGAGTTCAGCATCAAATCCCTTACTGTAAGTTTGTTATTTAAAGCCAACCGCTTCGATCGTTTGACCAGCATCATATTTGTGAGTTTCTTTATGTATCAGCAAAGAAGCCCTTGTAAGAAACTTCTCGGTGCACTGACTGCAGCAGAACTTCGCTTCACGTTTTGAAATCTTACGAGACCTAATGCACCTAAAACTTCGTGTATCTTCAAATCAGTGATTTATAGAGAAGCCGGATTTTCGATTGAACATGGGTGGGTATAGACATTATTACAACATTACAACAAATACAATATGAAAGAAAAAAAATTTGTGTTGTGTGGAAATTATTGCTATGGATTAAAAAATTCAGGATAGTCAGTTAAAGCATATTAACAGGCTTCATAGTAAATCAAAACACTAAAATCATCATTTACTGAGCAATATCTGGAAACAATCGTATTTCCAGGATATTTGTAATCTCAAATAACCAAAATGCCACTTTTCTCGGTTATCCAGAATAAAAAACTTTCGAAAAACAAATCTATTTCAACAAAATAACAGTAACCTTTCAGCATTTCCAATAACTTGCAAATCTGGATCACCAGTTCTGTCAACTTTTTGCACTTCGTCTGAAATTTCTTTACTGATACCAGGATTCTCCTAAAATAGCAATTTTGAGCCGCCGTTCAGCGCTTATAAAATTATCACAAATCTTAACGCTATTTATTTCTGTTATTGCTGTAATTTAATCGTTCTCCATTTCAACATTTTTAGTTCTAGTCCCAAACATGAGATATTTTCTACTGCAGTGATATCACTAAAAAGTGAACCTTGTGCAATTGGTAAACTATCAATGATTTAGCACAGAAATTATGGAATCGAAAATCTACATTTTTTAATTCATCAATGATTGATACATCATTCTCATCATCAATGGCTGTATGGACAGATGATGGTTTTGTAGAAATAAACTCTTTTTCTACAATAGTGATTGAACGTTCATTTGTGATTGTCGAATTCTGCCCATCTGTAACACCGCATACGATGTTAGCAGCATTAGCATCAAGTACAACAGCAGCTGAACCAGATTCAACAGATGCAGTTTCATCTATAATGAAATGTGTAATAAATTAGACCAGCTATATCAAAAAATCCTAAATCATTCTAAGTAGTTTACAAAAACTTTGCAGGATCAAGACAATTACCAATCGATTATATCCATAATTATTGTTGCTTCATTTTTTTATGAAAAAATAAGTTCCAAAAAATTGCAAACAGAAAAAATAATTGTAAAGAAAAAAAAAAATAAAAAGCGACCAATTCAAGTTTCATATAAATTTGATCATTTTTTCACTAAATAACTTTCTCAACTTGTTTCTCAACCTTTATTTTCAAAAAGGAAACTCAGTTCGAATTCTTCATTTGTTAGAATGTTAATTTTGGATTCCATTCACATCTAATAAATCCAAATAGCCATTTAATTTTTCTAAAGTTAAAAATGAATTATGCTGACCTTCTGAAAATTTGATAGTTAGTGCAGATTTCGTAGTTCTTGTGGGACGTGTACAAAATGAAGGTACTGCTTCGATAACAGCATCGATTTCTGGTCGAACATTGGTCATAAAATCAGTTGGAGTTTCTGTCACGAATACTACGTCACTATTATCACCTAGAAAATCAATTCATTTATTGAATTCACTGATGTGATATCTACCAATATGTAGAGTGAAAGTGTTCAAATTCACTAAAACTTTTACTTGACACATATTCGAAATCAGTTATTCCATTACATATTTTTGGAAATGGGAATATTTATTTCAAAGAATTGTAAATGAAATATTAAGCACTGTAGAATTAATAATATATTAGTTCTACACTTTTAAAGGAAAATAATTCACCATGTCTCTTCTGATCTTTATTTTCACTACTGTTTGCATCATTTGCAATGCATCCGAGTCCTAAAAACTCGATTTCATCGTCATCATTGTTCACCTTCACTTTCCCAAAAGGAAATGCAGTATCGTTACGCTGTAAGTATAAATTACTGATTCATGTAAACTTATCAAACAATCTAAAGAAAACAAAAAATGACTCACCAGATAATTTCACGTTTCATGTTTAATTCATTAATAATAAATTCAAAAATTCCATTCTAGATATATCTTCATCTTTTCTGGAAGAAGCAAGAAAATTGAAATGCAATTCTTGAAACCTACGCCCACAAACGACAGCGATGTCAAAATTGAGGTAAGAATTCTTATGTTAGACTTTGACTTTAACAAATATAGAACAGAACAAAAAACTTTCGCATAAATTAATACGATCACTATGGTAAAATAGTGATATGTTAAAAAAATAAATAAAATTTGACTAAACTGAATTTAATCATTAAGCTCACATAGTTCTCTGTCTTATTTTTTCTGAAAAATCACTTACTTCTTTAGATGGAACATTTATGTTCATATTACTGTGCATCCCGATGTTAGGCGCAGGAAACGAAATCACACTTTCCGTCGTGCCCAGCTGAACCAATTGCCTTGTACCATTTACGATAATCCGATGCGAAGTAACATGGGAAAAAAGCTGGTCCTTCTTGAAAGCATACTTGACAATTACCAAAAAATTAATCTTCAATAATTCTTGTACAAAAAATAACCAGATATACCAACAACATAAAATAGACCTAACATTCCTGTAAAATCAAATTACACACCGAAAACATGTATTTATTGCAAAGGAGACAAAAATCCTTCATTGAATTCAAGTGGATTTCGAAATGCTTCTCAAATTCTTCTTCCGTGAATAACGAACTAACTCCACATGAACACCTTAACGATACATTGCAAGAGTGTTTCCTAAATGCACTACAAGTATGGAATTTTCGAGAACATTCCGAGCACCCGAACCTGAAATGATAAATCAAAATTAGATTTTTAACAAAAAAAATGCAGCTTATTTGGTACTTGAATAAAACTGATTGTACGTTTGAAATTTGTATTTTAAAAACCTTAATGATATAATCAAAAATGAACAAGCATCACTAAAAGTTTACACAACTAAAAATCGGATTTCAACATTCATTATATTATAAGTAAATTAAGCCCTCTTAGAAACTCATTTCCAGAAGAATTTTTTTTTCAACGCATTAACCTTTCAAAAATCACGCGATGTTCACTGAGGCGATGTTTTTTCAGTTTCTCAGGTGAATACACAGCACCATCGTTGCAAAGGAAGCACACTTGAGTACCATTACATGCATACAAAATATGGCGGATCATTTGTTCCTCGCAGCGCTTAATTGATAGCGGCGTAGTTAATTCACAGGAAGATAAACTCCGGCACAGACTGCACACTATTTTTACACCCTGAAATAAAATCTCCAACATGAGCATAATTTCTTTCATTGCGTGCAGAAATCAAATAAAAGATCTAGACAAGACTTGTCATCAATATGTAACAGATTATTTAAAGACTTACTATAGCCGCAGTCTTATAAAACCAACAAGGATGAAGTAAAAAGAGTATAGTACTAGAATCTGCGATCAACTAGCAAAAAGGAAGCGTTGATTTTAGCGGGTTCATGATGATGACAATTTTACTATCTAATATTTGTAGAATTAATATAGAGGAAAAATATGATTGACAAGTGCTAAAATTATTCAGTTATTCAATTAAATCATAACATTTTAAATTATAGTGAGAGAAGAATGAAAGGATAAAAAATACGAAAGACAGATATGCAAAACGTCTTCCTAATGAACCTACAATCATAATGAACTGAAAAGAGAAATTTCAAGTATTCACTTTCGGTTGGAGTGATTTAACTGCATGTTTAAATAATAGATGTTCAAAAAGTTCGCCGATGGTACGAATCGGACAGTGGTCTCGGAAGTACATACAAACCGGACAACAGGTCCACTGCTCCGAATGTTTCTGCAGATGGATGTCGCATTCTGCTTGATTTGGAAAATCTAATTCGCAAAGGACGCATAAAAATTTCTGAAAAATTCAAAAAAACATATTTACTGATCGTGGAAGCTTGACAAAAACAAAGTCTGGTATTTGGAGTTTTGTTAAACTTTAATCATTCAAAATTTCTGTGTAAATATAACACGATTAAAAAATAAATAAATAAAACAGTCAGTCATGAAAAATTCCATAAAATTTCAGAGTTATGAATTTTACCCACCCCAAGCATAAATGACGTAGACCTTTTCATTAAACTAATGAACCATACATATAATCGTAACGAACTGAAAATTTACATTTGCAACAGCAGATTCCGCACTACTTGCACTTCTCTTCGGAAGAGCAGATGAATACACCACATTTTCTGCCACAAAATCAGCATGACTTTTGACTGCCTGTAAATCATTTAAATAAATAACATTCCATAAATAATACATGAGTCGCTATGATATATGGAAAAATAAGGAGAGAAAACCACATATTCAACTCACCAATTTATCCACTGTCTTCCTGAATTTCGCAGCATCCGTTAAAGACAATTTCTTCCAAATAAACATTGGATTTATCTAAAAAATATTTGATCAAAGAATATTTTATAGTCGTATTCTTTAAGACAAGAAAAAGTATTCGAAGTACGCAATATCACTTTCAAAATAGTAAATTTCACTGCTTTTTCCAATAAAGTAGTTGACTGGTAATTTATTTCAGAAAGGAATAAGAATTAAATTAGGTCTTCAAAGTGAAAGATAAGCCATGACCAATTAATTCCTACTTCCGCTTTCTGACTATGAGTTGTCTGTAAAATTTTGGACTCATTACTGAATACAAATGCTTTTTAGAACCGCGGAAGTATAAACGTAATAAATCATTGTTACCTGTTGGTTTTTTTGATTGATGTATATGTCCGTTTTGTGAGAGTGCAGCAAATGATAGAAGTAGCGTTCGGGAGTGAGTAAAAGGAAATTACAAATTGGACAACGTGGGAAAAACTCTCCATCCGAACCTCAAAAATGGTTTGTACTGCATGGATATTCACAAATAAATATATCACAGTTTTAATGAACAGTCATGTGGAACTCAAAACTCAATGAAATAGTAACTAGAAGGCTACAAAACTTAGTCAACATACAATTTCGAGGCCACTTTTGACAAGCAGTCAAATGGGACAAAAGACACTGCCTTTCAATAAAACCACTTCCACATTCAGAACACAAATATAGATGGGAATGAATGAAATGATTTGCTAACTGCTGCGATGAATCACTGGTCACCTTAAATATCAATTATATTTCTTTAACGTGAAGATTTCCATAGCATAAATTTTCTTAAAACAGCGAGATCCAAATAAAGAATACACATATTTTTGTAACTAGTTATAGTAAATTTAAAAGAAAACTTCTAACAATTGTATTTGAATTGAATATTTCAAGGCATCATAAATTAACTTGAAAATAAGGGATAGGTGTACCGGAATGATTTTAAATTCTATATTTCTCAAATTTCCAGCAAATCCAATGAAGGAATCATGGAATCTATCTAAACATCAAGCTTCGCTATGATGTAATAAATATGCTACAAAATCATTTCTTTAGCATTCATCTCCTCTTCAAAAAGTCCCCGAAAAAAAAACGGATGAGATGGAACAGAGAGAGGGAAATAATTATATTCTTGAAAAAATTAATCTGAATTCTCAACGGGTATCGATATTTGTACCAAGCAGACAAATTTGGTATATGTATCTTTAAAAAATTTATTCACTTTACCTAGGACTGTGTCTAAAAAGATTCTAAAATTAGCAGAAACTTTGGTTTTCACTAGTAAAGTCAGGGTAATGAAGTTAGCAAGCTTACAGAGCAAACAATGCAAATAAATTTATCCATTATTGTTGAACTTTGTGGTGGCTCCACAAGAGGCTGCACTAAAGTTGGTCGCGTCTCAACTGACATTGAATCTGCCTGGAAAACAGAGCAATACCAATGCCTATTACCATACTTTCAGTTTCCAATGAGTAATATAGAAGAAAAATCTGTTAAAATCATACTTGGAGATTTTCTGCTGCATACATTTTGGAAGTAAGTCTTGCACTACTCTCTGTAATGAAATTTTTGATACTATAAAGGGTGAAATTGCTTTCAGAAAATGGAGAGAGAATCTCAAGATAGTCTTATGATTTTTATTCCTAAAACCCTTAAAAATCTTATAAAGACTAAAATGTCTTTCTGGCTTTTATTTTTATAATAGAAGAACCACTAATAATCACCGCGAAAAGTATACATCCCTGTATTTTGATGTACCTGGATTAGCTTATTAATATTTTGGAAAGTTAAAAATTTTGTATCTTTTCTAAACAGTGCTGACGAAGAGTTACCACTAATCAGAGGAGGTGACTGCGGCCTTTTGTCTTGACGCAGCTTAAAATTGCCAGTTGGCGTCAAATTCAACCCTAGATTTGTCCTTGTAGCAATATCAAGTTTTGTATCTTTGGTAGTTCTCGATGGGACATATTCCATGATGCCAATACCTCTGTGACTTTCTACAATTAGATGATATGCAGAATGAGATTTGTACAACACAAAAAAAACAATTTTTAGAAGGAAACTAACCTGGAATATTATAATATGCAAAAATGCCATGATCCAGAGCCAGATGTCGACGTAAGCCAGCGATTGAACAGGATGTCACTTCACATTCTGGACAACTAATTCTACCATTTGGAGAACAATGTGGAGGAGTTAGCCGAATAACCTGGAGTAATCGAACAATGTTACGAAAAGTTAAAAAATTTTAGTTGCAGTAATATTTCTCGAAAATTGTATTTTTTTAATAAATCCCTTTGTCGCCCAGATACATGGCAAGCATTGGGACAACTAAGCTAATCATTACATTACTAACTAACAATTTTGCTGTCCATTAGATCATAATGCTTTTCCGGATCCGGAGATTCGACATCCTTTTGCATACAAATCCGAAGGTGTTTCAGTGTGTTTTGATCGTCAAGATGAAGACCCTTGCATTTGACACAAATGAAGACACTGAAAAAAACATGAAGAATTAGTTATTTCAGTGATTTCACTAAGAACTTTTAGCTATTTTTGAATGCAATGCCAGACTGTTTACCTATCATCAATAATTGCGCCAATACTAGTATCCAAAATGGAATCCTTCTTGTCGACATAAAGCCGCCCTTCCCGAGTAAATTTTTCTACAAGCGAGTTGACGAAAGAATCTTGCGCTATGAACGATTCTGGTTCCTGTTTCGATTTCCTGCATCGACAAAGACTAGACTGTAATGGTTTAGTTGTCACCTAAAAAAGAGAAATTAAGAAATAAAAAAAACGAACAACCCTACCCAAATCGCCCTCCGTACCTATTTTTCGCCTTCCGCCTTCCGTATCGTAAACCTATTTGAAAAAAATGTTAAAAAACGAGCAGTTGATACCTGTTTTGCATGTCTACAGTAGTAACACAAATCTTGATCAGTTCCTTTCTTAAGTTTTTTTGACCTTTTTTTCTCATTAACCCTTCCTTTTCCTCTCAATATAGACTTCTCATATGACTCATCCTCGTCATCAGAGAGCTGAAAAATTAGAAGCTTAAAGGTCTGATATATCTCAAAACTTCTCATAGCCGTAGTTAATATGTTGTAAGCAAAAGCATTAGCCAAGGAATGTTTTTTAACTTTCCTTGGCTTGTTATGTAATCAAGAACTGACCTCGCTTATGATAAATACAAACTAGCTGAGCGGTATAAAGAGGTTCAGCATTGAACGAACTTCGAATGGACAAAAATATTTTTGAAAAAAGCTACTAAAATTTAGTATAACGGACCAACTAAAAGTAATTATTTCCAAAAATCACAAAAAGGAAATAAAAATTAACATCATTGAGTTTTTCGACTCGTGATGACTCTGTCATATCAGAACCAATGATTTTCTGAAGTGATGGTCCCATTTTAAAAGTTGTTTCACGAGAAAAAGCTGACGGCCAAAATGTTGCTTTATATAACAGGCCTGTCATCGAATGCACTTCACCAAGATGTGATAATAAGTGGTCTCTGAAATACTGTTACTGAAATCTACATAGAAGAAAAGAAATAATGTATTCAGAAATCGTATGCCAGCACATTAGACATTTCAACTTACCACTTTACAAGAATGTTCACTTAGTTATTTTTGCACCGAGATTTTTTGTACAACAATTTAAGAAAGAATGAAAGTTACAACACCACTGAACATTAACTTAATACTTTACCTAAAAAAACAATCAGTAATGTAAAAACGCGGGCACACCGGACATTTCAGTTTAGTCACTTTCGCAGAATGTTCACTTAATGGATGTTTTTCAATATCCACAGCGGAGATAAATTTGTGTGAACAAAATTTACACTGCAGCGGTATTCCACACTTCATCGTACAAGCTTTCATCGTTACATATTCCACCTCAGAAGGCCGAACAGCAAATAATACAACACATGATACCAATTTGTCTGTATTGTGATAGCTCTGAAATCAGCTCAAGATTTTGACAGTAATCGTGATTTTCACAACTTGCATTGTTAATGGAAACGTTATTTCAATTCTTGCTATTATTTACATCTATTATTATCCACAATGATAGAATGTATAACTTCAGTGTGCCTTTTTTGCCTAAACTTAAGGCAAAGTAATTCACTTAAGAAAGCAACTGTCAAGAGAAATATTTCAGTAAAAACTAACCAACAAACGTTGCAGCTTGATATGCTTTTTTTCGCTGGACAAATCACTCAAAGATGATAAAGGTACTTGAAGATTACACTCGGCACAAATCAATGTGTGCATTGCAAACATCATTTCAAACTGAAATTTAGAGAATTCGTAAAGGATATCAACTCAGAATAAACCATATTTTCATATACCATAACATGATTCCTATCTCACTCATATGATCTATTTTTCCATAAATAAGTTTTGAAATTCAATTATCAAAATCACAAGCAGTAAAACAATTTGCACAAATACACTTGCATCCATAGAAAAGCTAAACCAGTATAAGCAAACAGTCAGGAAAACTTGTCGAAAAATAATTAGTCGGATCAACTACTTACACTTGGGAAATTAAAATGTGCAGTACCTTTGTCTCCTGGCTCACTAATTGCATCATAAACTGTGTGAATTCTTTACAACAATGTTTTTTCAATTGTTCGAGAGAAGTGAATCCTTGGAAACAGTAATGGCATGCATACACGTACATGTTATGGTGACCATACAGAATATGCATCTGAGAAGTTTAGAATTAAACGATTAATATGCGTCGTCTTCGACTGAAGAGTTCATAATATTTTGTCTAACACAGAAACAGCAAAAAGACAAAAGCAGATACGAAAAGATAGGAAAATAAGAAACAGATATCAGTGAAACAAAAAAAAGCAAATATAAAATTGTCACAATCTTACATCTTACATCGTCTGCTGTAATACCTATCAGATTTTCCAGTTTAGTATTTAAAAGTCTCATTACTTTGTCATTTAAACCTAAAACAGGATCTGGGCTAGAAAAGCTTTTATATGTATTTTATATATTATTGTTATATCGTTTTCTTAACTGATAGCTCTTATGATATGCAGAAACTATAAGCTAGGAAAAAGCGAAAAAAATATATAAGAATCTGAAATATGATCTGATCGTACTGTTTGAAATTATAACCTGTAAAGTGTTGTCTTTCAAAATGGAGTTTTCGCAAAATGGACATCGAACCCCTTTACAATGTACATGATAATATTCATTTTCTTTCTGCTTTTTGGCCCATGCTGACATGAACTTAAATTCGCTCAGGGGCATGGCTGGTAACGAACGGATCCACTGGACCTCTGAAAATAGGAAGTATAAAAATCTACGGACTATATAAATTTTTAAGTAGTAAGTAAAGGTTATGTAATCACAATAAGTAAATGATAGCATAATTTGATGGACGTGTGTTTTTGAACGACGTTAACACTGCCACTGTATTGCGAGATAAAAGAAGTGTTCTAAGCACTTACCTGCTGCCCCCATATTTTTCTCTAATCCGGTATTTCGATCATTCTTCATTTTCTGAAAAATTTACTGCTGTATTCAATTTTGAAGATGGACTTATATCTGCATAAAATTCTAAAAAAATGCCGTAGCAGTTAGACGCGCAAAAAAACTTATCTAAAATTGCTAAGACACTCTAAAACAGTGCTTAGAATGATGTTATCCTACTAATGACTTTCATACATATATTACAATGTAAAATAATGCGCCAAAGGTCTAAGGAAAGACTTAGGAGAAAAAACCAACTTACATTCAGTTCGGCTTGGCACTTCTCCTTAATTTTACGTCGTGCCACGATTTCATATATCAACCGTTCTTTCTCACTTAGTTGAGACCACTAAAAGATGCTGGTAGGTAAAAAGCATTTTTGAAGAATTTCAAATATAGGAACGAAAGATGATTTCAAATTTGCAACATCACTTCAAGTTATCCTGTTTCATCGTTCAATAGACTATTTTATGAAAATATTAAGAAATTGTTTACCGCATAGCGCAAGACTTGCGAAACACATAGATCCATGTCCTTCGCTTTATCGAAACGGTCACTCTGATCATCGATCTTGTCACTTCAAGAACAAAAAAATTTGATATCTGTTACTGCATCATATGAGTGAGGTTCTGCATTTGAGCAAAATATGGAAGTTTTCATTTCAAATCTTTTAAGCAAGCGAATTTACTTTTGCCGTTCAAGTTGATGAATGAACAGTGCCGTCCCAAACTTTTGAAGACTTTCTCTACCTGCATACTAGGTAATGAAATTAGATGACAATGCAAAACATTTCAAAGTTACATTGCTACGTGAGCTATCGCTCGTGTGTCCATCAACCATGTTTAAATAGAAATTTTTTAAATAAACTCTGGTTAAAATCTGAATAGTTTCTTTGAATAGTTCATGTGCCTAAAAAAACTCCCTTTTTAAATCGACGCTGAAGGAAAACTCCAAATAACTACCAATAATTTAAGAAAGATCCAATACTTAACTTCCGGACAACAAAAGTTAATATTTAAAAATATCAGATATTATTATGAAAAACATGTTATTAACTGCCCAACCATTGATTTACACGTACTTTCTCACAAATAGTTATTTCAAAATTCCTCACACATACTAGAATTTTCTACAAATATTGAAATTATTTCAATCATACCAGATCTCGTTTAATATAGCATCTGTCATGAGTCGAAGATATAATCGAAAGCCCCCACTGATATTTGTAAGTTTGTCAAAATTGTACAAGCGACTGACGACTGTCCTCGATTCATGTGGTCCAGCGTACTGGAGGCGCTTGTAACCAACCAATGTTACGAAATTAATCGAAAGTCTAGCGTTTATCACCTTAAGCTCCTCATAAATTAAAAAAACTATCAAAGAAATTCATATTCATATTGCAGATGGTCATTTTTACGTACAATTTGTTTATGAGCTCAGAACTTTAATCTTATATTGGCACGCATAATATTATCCCACACTAACTAACTTTAATGAAACTCCATGTTTAGCACTATATCTCTTGTTTTTCTCATGACAACTAAATGTACAAACAACATTGAACCCATAAACATAACCATTGTCTAGTCATTGTGAGGATAAGAATAAAAGATTATTTTAAATAAAAATCTGCAAAATATTTCCACACATTTTTTTTCTCCTGAAGTTGTTGCTTTTGTTTTGCTGCTAGTCGTTTGTTCCCTTTAACTTCTAAACATCTGCGTTTCCTTTCTAGTTCATTGACTTCTTCTAGCGGTCGTTCATATAACAAATGTTCCAGCCGATTGTTTTTGCAAGAAGTCTAAAAATAATTTTACAAGCTCAATTCGGGGTATTTTGACTAAAAACTTTACAAACTTCATATTAGTGTGCAATTCCTTATACTGAAATCTCCGTGTACCTCATATAAATGATTTAAAAAAGTTGCCCGCATGAAGTACAGATGTAAAATAAATGATGAAGAGACCCAAAATCTTTGACCTTTATAGACGAAAACAAATGAATTAGTGCACCCTTGCGTCATCTCGTTCAGAACACAGAAATAAGCTATGATGCTCAATTTTTTTGGATTTTTTTCAACTTTTCACTAAACTAAAAAACTTAAGATTGTTAGTTTTCACCTATTTCTCATTGTACAGTTCGAAATGTTAATCTATTAGCTTCTGCTTCTTTCATCATTTTCAGTTTATCAGGAAAAGCAAATTCTCAACGTAAAGCGATATTTCACATATTATATAGCATGAAAAATACTTTTACAAGAAGGAAGGTCAAAAACATATGTGGCACATGTGATGCGTAAAAGATCTCTGTTAGATGGAACAAATATAAGTAATGCTAGTGATACATCTGAGAATCCAAAACAAGCTAATGTATGAATTTTTTAAAAAGGCATAACAGAGTTCTCCATTATTTTGTTCTTGCTGCATGTTAGATATAATCGAGTGGTTCAAAATATACACTTGTATAAATATTCACAATAAAAAAGAAAAAAGAACTGCTTATCTAAACGACCATCTTACATGAAAAACTTTAGTTTTTGACAGTTACACAATTTAAAAAAAAGATTATAATCAGTCTATACTTTTATTTACTACTCTTAGAGATCACATAATTTCATGAACAAATACCAATTATCAAGGTAAGGCGATAAAGTTTGAAAGTTATGAGATTATAATCAATCATATGTAAAATAAATATTCAGCAAGATGAACGGATGAGTGGAATCCCGCATTTTTTTAAAAACTAATACATTTGTTCCATCCCTTCGTCATAATCTTGATAGCAAAATAACATTCTTCAATCTACTAAAATGCGCTAAAACCTGAGACATTGCAAAATTCCTGATTAAAATTTTTCTGAATAGATAATGAAGAACATTTTTACCGAAATGAAACTGATCCGGGTTTGTTGAAGCAATGTAATATAGAACATGGAGGCCTTAAAGAACCAGGCTCTTCGAGAATATGTGAAATAAAACACTTGGTGTGAAGAATAAACTATTTATAATATTTTGGGGTGAAAAAAGGTAAATATAAATATTATGATACCGTTGTAAATATGAAACAATTTTTGTTAGCTTTACTTCCCGTACGTCCAAATCAAAAGTATTATCGAACGAATAATGTCTATATGTTACAAATGTGAGGCTATGAATCAACTTGATTAGCAAAAAAATACATAAGATAACTCAATTGTTTTTGTTGCAGGTTATTAAAATGTAAATGTCCTCATATTTATTTGATACTTTTGTTAAACCAATACTATGGTTTGGAATTCTTGTACGACTACGCTATGCCCTGCTTTAACTACTCTATTCCTACCAATGAAGAGGATGTCTAAACGAAATGTTTAGGATTAAAAATGCGTGGTGAGTAATAAATGTAGCGGATTTATTCAGAACAATCGAATGAAAGTACATCACCATTTGGTTTACACAGTTTAAATATGTATTCAGAAAGGAAATGTATTGACTTAGTTATAGATAGTAGCAGTATTTAAGAAATTAGTGTTGAAATATTTCAGCAATGTTTCATCCTGACTTATCTTGATACGAAAAAATATTTCATCATTCCAAATTACTAGTGAAATATTGTATATATTCGAACTCATTCAAGTAGGTATATCAATTTATTATTCTCCATCAGCAAGTTGGCACCATAAATCCACTCGAAATGTACATTCCATAAGTTCATTAAAAAAGAAAAAAGGTGCTAATCGATCTAAGAAAAAGGGCAGAAATGAAGCTTGCGAAAGGATAGTAATTATTGCTCATCAAATAGTAAAGCAACAAGATCTGATGAAGTGTCTGTTGTAACTAATAAAAGGAAAAACGATAATCATGAATGTTATAGCATCGCGTCCACAATTGTGATTAAAAACGTTGTCAGCGTCGTTTAAGCGAAGTTATGCCCAATAAATACCATTATGGTACTATATAGGATGCGCGACACAAACAAATGTCCTTCTCTAACCTATTGATGACAAAAATTCATGTGATAACACTTCATTAGCTCTATCAGCTAATGTAGCTACAAAAATATACTTAAATTCTCCACTTCTGAACAGAACCGTAATTTTCGTTCCCATTTTCTATTCTACCACCAATCTAAAATTGAATAGGCAATATCTATTGGACCAGCAAATTCCCAGAGGAAGTACATTATCCGCAAAACTTCGTAGTAAAGAAGAAACGAATGTTTCAATAATGTATACTTTGATGATGTAGAGTATAGATAAACTATAAAACAAAACAGTAAGAGACCATGACAATGGCTTCTAGAGAGGCAATATTCAACACTAATACTTTGACTCCAATTCCAAAGATATGATCTTTATTCAAAAATCAAATCAAAACTTACAGTATTCGATCTAGCATCCATAAATTGGTGCAGTTGAAAAAAGCTTCCCGTTGACAAGCATGCACGACGATTAAGGTCAAGTTAAGTCTGAAGAAAACAAAGCTTGTATGCGACAGTTATGGAAGTCCGAAGATCTACATATCTGTAGTGTTTAATGAGTAGAATATTTCGCCTGAATCTCAGAATACAGAGAAAATAAAAAGATTTTAACATCATACTAGACTGACCGGAGAGATGTATATATTTGATATGTCTGAATGTCTATGTACAGAAGAGTTTTTTTGTATATAAAGAGATGGTTTTTTTTTTTGCTCTGAATTTCGATATTTGGTGAGAAATAAATGATGACCGTTCTACATGAGTCCAGATTGGCAAGAAGCAGAACATGCCCATACATTTGTGCCAGAGTTCTATATTTGAACGGCTTTCCTTTATTATAACTGTATAGCAACAGTTATTTGAATGCAAGAAACTCGGGAAAGAAGCCAAATCAAAAGAAGATCAAATTTATTTTGAAGTTGCCATCAAATTTTAAAATAGCGCGTACGAAAAAATAGTGCAGATGAATGGAAAACATACCGTATCTCCAGTTGTAGCTCACTCTTTAATCGAATCCTCTCACGTGACACAGATCAAGCACGTGGCCCCACCCGAATCACACGTGACCAACTACAAAATCCGTGAACCTTTCACTCCTGACACAGCAACTCTATGTGGGTAGCAGAGTAGCCTGTCCTGCTATGACTTGTCTTCCTTTTCTCTGCTTGTCTTCTTGCTTTCTCTCTCCTCACTCTATTCACCCTCCTTCATCCCATCTCTCTATATCTAATGTATCCATAAGAATCCTAAAATTATTGATTGTTACAGTATCTATGTCATTGCAAGAGTGCTTTTGACGTTTGAAGCGGGAATACCACGGAGCGGAAGTGTACTACGCGATTGAGACGAGAGGTCATGATTTAGGTCAAAGGATACTGGACGCAGATGATTAAATTCTCGTTGTCCATTGTTGTCATTGTATAAAGCACTTCAACTTCCACAAAGATTGTCTTCTTTTCAAACACTTCATAAAGCATTTTATTCTGAATATCTTCCTTGCTGATTATGCTATAAATTGCGACGATTGATCATCGGAACCTATCGATTTGAGGGTAATCAAATCAATTCTTAATCGTCTTGAAGTATTGCGGAGAGCGTCTCAGAATATTAACGTAGCAGAATGCTCAATCAAATTTTCGATCCTCATAAGTTGGACAGCTCATTCCCGATATTCCATTACCATTAATAATGTTATTTTCGAGGCAATTTATTTCCGTTGAAATCCGGAGTGTTACCTTATACGACGTTGCAGGTGAGTTGTACAGCGGTAACAGGTTGAATTATCCGGTAGGTACTCTACCATATTCGTTAATATTATATTTTGCGATTTAATATAACAAACTACGGAATTACTAGGCATTGTGCAGGACTGAACGTTCATAGTTGTTTTGATGTTTCCTACTGTTTTCACGTTGTATTATGTCCAATGTAAGTGTTCTAATTGATTTGAAGTTACGTAAATACTTCTGTGCATCATCTATCCACCGCATTTTTGTAATTTGGAAATAAATCCGATCAAGCTTAATTAAAAAGAAGCTATTTTAAATTGAACTATAAATCCTAGCTAATTGATAGATTGGAAGATAGACTGGCAGAACGATTATTTATAATGTATGTTTTATAAACAAAAAGAATGCTTATTTTATATGAAATCTTTAAATTGATATCATTATTTCTTAAGACATTAGAGATACTTAACACGATGATTAATTTCGCAGGGAATAATTTCAAATTATCTGTTTGTTATACAGACAATTATTCATTAAATATGACTTATTCAATTCAATCAATTCGATTCTCTCTGTTAAAATTTCAACCTCTTCGAAATGTCCATCAATTTATAATTCTAAAGTGAAGTAAATTTTATATCTCTTAATGCCTTTTCTGTAATATCACTGAATTGGACCATTTAGCGAGGAAATTTTGCAGCTGCTTGTATTTCAATGATTCCAAGGCTTTCGACGATTAATTGAGTGACATCACCAACTGATACCATATCATAATTTTGGATTATTACCTACAAAAAATTTTTACGGAATATTTATATCCGCTTTTTTTCCTCTCATTTTTTTCTGTTATGAAAATTTAATTGATGTTTCTAATTGTAATGCGAAATATAGTAAAGGTAATAATAATAAATAATACTGCAATCTAACTCAGCTTGAGTCATATTTTTTCTTTATGATAATTTCAAAATCAATTCAATTGCTTCTCTTTTATAGCAAATTAAAAAACTTAAAAAAAAATCGATTACTCTTCAGATGCTTTGTAGTTTTTTTCTTTTAGTATTCTAATTTTTAAATTTTTCCTTCAATATGTAAGAATAACTAAATAAATATATATACAACATATAAGAACAAACTAATAAACATATATGGTAACATTTTTAATTGAAATATTCAATTAATTGAGTACATATATTTTTCAATAAATATATATTTTTCTTGATGTGGGAAAGTTTTAGAAGACGAAAATAATTGAAGTAAGAAAAACCTAGCAGCTCAACCTGGATGACATTTTCCCTAAACTTTAACCTGATCAAACATGGCAATATTATTCACCGACGCCTTGAATCAAATAATTCAACATTTCCGTACCCTCCATTATTAGAATCTCTTCATTATCAGCAGCGTTCCTGATTTACCAGAGACACATGTTTTACAAGTCTCAAAAAAATTAAGAAAATATTTCTTTGAGGAAACAGATTTTTTTCTTTCAAAAAAATTTTCAAAATTTTCGAAATGCTTAAGTAAGAATGATTATTGCACAATTTTTCTTTTCCATCCATTTCAGGAGTCAATGATTGTTGATTCTTAAACCGACAAAATCAGTAGTTATCTCTAATGCAGAGAATTTTATTTAGAAAATTATTATTAATCAAAAATTGCTATCTGAACAAGTATTGTTTCAGGAGAAAATTTCGTTTATTTAATTTTTTTTTAACTTTTTTAATTAATTTCCATGGAAATAGAAAGTTGCAGGAAGTAAGAGTAGCAAAATTTACCTGAAATTCGTAATATTTTTGCTTGGAATATGAAATTTCGTTTTAAACATACCGGTGGTATGGACACCGTCGAACATTGATAATCAGTACTTCCAAAATTGTGCGGGACAATCCACTGGACAATTTGACTTTCATTATTCCAGTTAAGTTTTTGCATTTCACGCAGATAGCGGAATTTTAGTGGAATATTTGAGTCACATTTTTTTTGTATTTCCCAAAATATTTGAAATATGAGAAAAAAAGTACTGTAAATAGTACCTAAAAAATCATAACTTTATGTAAATATACAAAATATTCTCTTTTATTCTCGTTTATTTTTCGGACCATAAAGAGATAAACTTATTGTGCAATAATTTAAAAGGAAATAAAAAAAGCTGCGACAAATAATAAAATATTGATTGCTGTCAAGTGACAGTGATGATGACGCGACATGAAATGCTGAAGGTAAGCCAAGTAAATAATGTTTTACAACCAATTGACAATGCTACGAGAACTTAGATGATCAAATAAACCGCTGCTTAATCTTTTTCAATCATTTAATAAAGGAAGCATATTATTATCCCTTGACTTAAAACAGACAAGCGATAGACAATCTTTCTAATACAAGTCTGATCTATCAAAAAAAAAAAAAATCCTTGTAATACTAGTTTCTACGATATTTAGATCATTTCAACGGATTTATATTATGAAAATATATCGATTTTTGAACGAAAATATCGCAGGAAATAGTTTTTATAAATTCTTACTGTTTTGATGATCGCATTAAAAAAGACATAAAAAGCCAAAAATTATGGGTTTTCAACAAATTTTCAAGAAAACGAAAGTTCTAAGAATCCTTGAACAAACGAAAGTTTATTCAAGGGTTCTCGGAACTTTCACCAGAACTTCAATCTTTTTATTGATGACGACGCTGACATTTGCTACAATGACATTTACGACAGTGATTTTTATGGCAATCACGGTTATCGTTCAAAGAACATCGTGGAATAGCATCGTCTCGTCCTAATTAATGGGTACATTGCCTTTAATTTGCGCCGTTTTTTTTTTTTTGCACCACTTAAAAATCCATCTGGTAGATCTCTTATAGTTAATGAAGAAAATAATTGATCGTTTGTAATTAGTAAAGATATGGTAGACCTCTTGTGGATAGTACAGAAGTGATAGATCTTTTGTGGTTAATGCTGTTAAGAGTAGTTAGATCGGCGAGCTTTTTCGACTTTGTTGATGTATGGAAATCTTAAAATTTCTGACTTCTATTAAATTTGGTGATTTTTTTAGTGAATAAAATTAAAGTTTAATTATGCCAACATTTTCCGCATATAATCATTTTTGCTTTAATGCAATCAACTTTAATTTTAATTTTCGATCATTCAAAAAATTGAGAAAGAATACAATGAATAGTAGAGCTAATGCTTCCTATCGTTGCTTCTTTTTCTCGAATAAGTTATCAAAATGTTATTTCAATAATCCATTAAAATATGCATTTCGATATCTATCTGAAGAAATTTAAATTCACATTAAAAAATACAAATTTCATAGCATCGAAAGTGTATCACTCGAATAATTACATGGGTTAGAAAGCAATCGCAGAATACTTAAACCTTTTCCCAAGGTAAGAAGTATCCCGTGAATTTATCAATCTCTCCACTATACATTTTAACATTTGTGTAAACTTGAGCTAAAGGTTGCGCTTCCTTCTGAAATAATCCATCGCAAGAGGTACCGTATGAGACGATACCAAGAAGTAGCCAACGTCCATCATGAATTTGCACCATCAAACCACCGCCACTATCACCCTGAAATGATCAAATAACGATACCGGACCTAATGTGATATTCATGAATATTTTAATCTAATCGAACAGCAACATTATTTGTCATGAAAGTATTTTCAAAATAGTTTTAACAAAAAAATTAGGTAATTAAAATCTAAGTAATAGCAATTAAAAAAATGGTCTACAATAATTTATTGCAATTACTTTACTATTTGGGCAAGTTGATATAGATCATTTTTTATTTCGATCTGCGGAAATGTACAATTTAAATCCAGAAACAAAATATTGAATCATTTGATTCATTATATCGTATCACTTACCATACTGTTTTCCGTTATACTATAATACCGTATCGCCTGTTTGATCATAATTTAATACGTGCAAAACGATGAATTATCAGAGAATATTTTTCAACAGAGAATTTCTTTTTTTTTTTGATATATAATGGGAAACAAATAAATATTTTAAAAAGAAACAAACCAAGCAAACATTTTTACTGTGTGTTTCTTCAGTGCACAAAACATCATCCGGTATTCCATTCACTTTCTCTTTACATATATCACGATCCAACAAACGATTAAATTCCAATTTTTGCAAATTATTCATAATAATACGTTTCATAGCTGCTACAATTGAATAACTGTGAGTGAAAGAAGGAAGACTTTTTGTATAATGAAATAATCAATTAAAATCATTCATTTTAATTTTATCATTTTTTTAATTTGTTGATCTAATAGATCAGATGATTCAAATTCATCGATCAGAATAATTCAATAAGAATATAAAACAAACGATTGCTTCCCCAACCAACACTCTGAATGGTATAAAACTTCTCGCCCGGTAGAATTCTACTTGCTAAGCAAATATAATTTGCATCCACTTCATTTATTTCATGCTCCAATTCCAATAACGCAATATCACCGCCAAAGCAACGTTGTCGGAAGAAACGTCCATATTGAGCCCTATCAAAATAAAATAATCAATTTAATGATACTAATTAAATTTCAAATTAAAAAAATAAGTAAATTAATTAAAGATGAAAAAGCTTTAAGGAAGGAAAAAGATAACTAAAAAGTATAGCTGAAAATAGTAGAAAATTATAATTATTGCTCAAAAGTTCGAATTCATGCATAATCCTATCAAAAAATCATATTTGAAAAAAAATAATAAAATTGAGAATATCATTTCAGTTTCCTATTATTATAATGTTAAAATGTGAACCAATTTGTGCAATAAATTATCAAATACATTTACTATCAAAAAATATGCAACAAATTTTAATTAAAATATTATTTCATGTTTCTAATAATATTAAAATGACTATCACGATATTTTGTAAATTACTGTAGTTATAATGAGGGATGAAAATGCTTGCAATCGTAATTAGTGTTATGATCTCTGTTACGATGCTTAAATTGCCATTGCATATTTTATATTTGCAGCAGTGTTTTAAATTTGAAAAAAAGAAAGAAAATTAATGCAAACCTTATGATTCTTACTGCTTTCATCGCTGCTGAATTAAAACAATTGCTTGCTTTACTTCGTCTCAGGCATTTTGATCCGTACATTATTTTAGTGTGTTTCAAAGCTTCTTCTTCAGTTATCGCATGTTTCGTGCTTAAAATTAAAAAGATTGCCGAATTCGAAATTGAAAATTTCAGCACAAACCATGTACAATCGATGAAAAATCTCAGTGTGGATAATTTCGAAGTACAACAAATATATTTCAAAGGTTATAATTAAATCAAAGATATCTTTTAATGGCTAATGCTTTCCAATAACTGTTCAATGAACAGAATTTATCAAAATTAGTTTATTAGCTGGGACGATTATTAAAATTCTAGTAATCAAAAGCAAATTTACTGGCATCGTCCTACTGACGTCTTAGCATCTTCTCTAATAAAACAATGTGCCGCTGTTATAACGTGCTTACGTGAAATCAGCGTACCAACGCAACAGTAAACTGAAAATGAAAAGTGTTTACAGTTAATAAATAAAATGATTAAAGGAAGTTAAAAAGAAATGAGAAAGAAGTTGAAAATTCTAGTATGAACAAATTAAGCTTTGTGTAATTTGAATTTTCAGTTATGCTAAACAAACGACCTCATTTAATGTAGCATATCTATTTTTGATGAAAAATTTTTGAATTAGTAAATAAAATCGTCTTAATGCTCTCAAGAAGAGATTTGATGAATAGATGTAACAATGAGATAAAATTGATTGAAATGTAAATGTTGAAGAAATATGAGTAATCGAACACTGATTAAGCAGAAACCGTCGCACCAAAAGTCAATATTTTTGTACACAAAAATCATCATTTTCCCAGTATTTTCTGTCATTTCCCTACCATAACGACTGCGCAATGAAGAAAATAAATTTGAATTTAAAACGATTAAAATAACAATAAATAAAATGATTATATGCAAGGATAATAAAATAGCATGCTAAAGAGATTGTCAAAAATAAGCACAAATTGAACATCATTAATGTAAATAGTGGTTGAGAATGTTATGAAAAATATATATATTGAAATACCAGAATAATTCTAATCTGCAAAAGCAGTTATACATGTGCTATGGTCCGAATAATAGGGAAGAAATAACGATAAAAAAGCTTATAAATTTAAAAACTTAAGAAATTCATTAACTTCAATTTAATTGCTGACAAAAATGTGAATGAAACTTTAAAATAATGAAGTAAAATTATAATTCAAAGACTTTAATTGATAAATAATGAAGTAAATAAAAACGAGACGCACAATCATACAGGTAAAGAGCCACAGTCCATGGATGTTCACCCACTTCGACATCTGTACCACCCAATACTTTCAAATGATAGTTTGGTTTTCGCACATATCGTTTGCTACGCACAGTAGTAGTACGTAGTGGTAATCCACATTTTCGTGGATCTGTAGAAGTCGAAAATTTAGCAATGTAATTTAGCAATAGTGAGATATTTGATAGTAGAAATGCTTTGTTAAGAAAAAAGAAAAAAGGTTCGAGTAAAAAGATAAAACGAATTTAATACCATGCAATGAAATTTACCGTAGTATGTCTCATTGAACGGCAAGATGGTACTTTGTTTTAGCTTAACTAAAAAAAAAATGAAATGAAATAATTTTGGTGGAAGAGAAAAAAAAGAAACTTTAACTTATTGAAATTTTAATTTCAAGCATTCTGAAATTCTTCAATTCGTTAACATTTACTTTTACTATTTTTTTGCAATTCTCATTTTTTCCCTTTCCCTTTCCACTTTTGCTAATTTAATGAAATCCTTATTATAACAACTTTTCCTTCCTTTTTTTTGCTAATTTAATCAAGTACTTATAACCACTTTGGAAATTTTTACAATCATTCAGTTTTACTAACTTTCCGAAACTTTACGTAACTTCATTACCTTGAATTCAAAAATGCTTCTTTTCATTTATTAAATGTTTTCCAGAAATTAAACCAATGATCGTAAAATTGTTAGTAATTTTTGCAAAATATTTATTACAACAGATTACTTCATTAAACATTAAACGTTCGACAAATTTTGCATACCATTTTTGATGAAAACAAAAATAAAAGCGAAAATAATAGAAATATTTGGATTCATTCGAGCCAACTTATTCGTCACGTTCGATTATTGCTAGTAGAAGAATTGTATAGAAAAATTGCCTGATCCTTTTTAAAGTGAAATGAAATAAATGAAACGTGATGAATAAATGAAGAGAGAATAATTTCAGTACCAATTTCATTCTCACCATTAGTAAATTAATATATGGCGCTGAATTTTATGAACATATTTTCATCAGAAATATTAACACTACATTTTATCATTCTGAATTCCGTTGATATGTGAGAAATTTTTTGTAATGCACTGAAATTAATAAAATTTTGCTTGATTGCAATTTACGTCGGAAATGAAAAGTGCTGCAATGCATGTCACAAAAAAAAGCATTGTTTTAAAGATAGCCAAAAATGATGATTGAATCTATAATTCAAATAATTTGAAAAGTATAGCAAAGTATCAAATTTGATTGAATGAGGTTTTTGAAAACGTGCTCTATTGCGGAAGTGCTCATTTCAAAAATTAGTTACGTCATTACAAAAAATTTAAAAATGGAATTTTATTTAATTTTTACTAATTGAAAATAACTTTTGAGCAATATAGATACAATTGTTGATCATAAAAAGAAGAAGCTTGCCTAATATGGATTTTTCAATATTCACACAGTCCTAGATAAGCTTAATTATTCCTTACATATTTCAGACAATGAATGCTATCAAAAATTAGTATTTTGACGTACTATGTGAGACATTGTTGAACTTTGAACCAAATATACTAAATAGATAATAGCCATTAATGCTTTTAAAAGCTAATTTTTTCTTAAAATATTCTAATTTGTTTTATATTAATAAAGAGAAATATAAAATTTACAGCTACTCGAGAAAAAAATTGAAAATAAATGATGATCAATGAATGATTTATTTTATATTTCAAATACTTTCATTATTTGTCGCAAATTCAATCAAAAAAAAATTCAATTAAGTAAAATTCTATCTTCTGGTGGAAAGAGGAGAAATATTAATTTGAGCCATTAAAAAATTCACCCACAGATGTGAAATGCAACGTATATTAAATAACAGTCAAAATAGTACAAAAATTGCAATTAAAAATGTTAAGCATTTCAAATACTGTATATTGATTACTGATATTTTTACTCCTCTTATTATTATTATTATTATTATTTTTTAATTTATTTAGCGCCTATTTTAGCTTATAATGATAGAACAATCGATAGTTTTTGCATTATTAATTTGCTTATTTTAATTGGTTTTATTTGCTTTAATAATTGAAATTTGCTTATTAATTTTTTAGTTCTATTTTGCTTTAATAATTACATTTGCGATCGCTTCATGGTACGAAAAATAAAAATAAAACGACTTATCACTGAAATGCAATTGAAAAAACAGAAAAAATTATCTGTTGATAGTTATATGAATTACTGTTTAGTTATACTTTGTTTCCATTGTAAATTTGATATAAATAAT
>UPTC01000275.1:28448-46429 GCA_900537255.1 Acanthocheilonema viteae | reverse complement strand
ACACACACACACACACACACACACACACACACATAAACTTTTGCATGCAATTACAGAGGCTAAACTTAGATTTTTTTTGTTGAGGAAGAATTGTTGAATTCAAAATTAAATGTAAGATTTTCATTTTCGCTTAATAGCACGTCAAATGTGAAACATTCCCATCGAATATATTGCCATTATTCTATTCATTACTATTATATGCTTTGTATGGAATTGTATAGATATAATATAGGATCAGTTATTTTTGTTCTTTTTTCTGAATCGAATTAGCGCTTTTAATGCTTATCAGTTATTGTCCTTATGGTTATTATATTCCTATAACAATATTATTGTTAATTTCACAATAGTGTCATTCATTCTTTCCGTGATATTTTTAAAATCAAATTACATTGCAATTTAAATTGGAAATAAATAAATGAATAATTAAAACGATTGGTCCATTTATAACAACTTACTGATATTTCAGCATCTAATTAATTACATGTTGAAATTTATAAGAAATTTTGAAAAAATTAAAAAAAAAAGAAATTTAAAAAATATATTTAGTAATACAGGAGCAATTTTTGCATCATCAAGCATGAAGAAATCGAAATTCCGAGAATTTTCCGAATAATGATTTCGTATTAAAGTTTTGTCTTACCTATGCCTTTTGTTCAGATCAACTTTGATACTCGATATTATAGAAGAACTGGGTGCAGCACGTGAAGAAGAAATGCGGTTCAGAAGTTTAAAAAAGTAAACAAAGCTTCAAATAATTGATTATTGTAATATATCAGGTCAAATGTCAACTACTTTTGGAAGATGAACATTTGACTATAATTGATTTTATTATTTACTATTAAGAAATTGCATCGCACATTTTAGTACTTGCACGAATTCTGCTCGCATGCATTGCAAGCTACATGCATTTCATGAATTTACAGCAACGCTGAGAAGTTTTCCATTGCTATAATTCAGATGAAAAAAGCTTTGGTTACATTTAAAAATGATTTTTTCATTCGTTTGCTACTGAATAAGTGCCACTTGTAATGAACACATGCACAGTAATAAATTATTTGAAATTGATGGTTAGGATATGATGTCCACTAACAATAATAATAGCAATTGACAATAATCTTTTGACCTTTTCATTAAAAGAACTAACCAAATGGTTGGTGTTCAACTTAACAATCTAACACATTTTATTAAGAAGAAAAGAAAATACGAGTGAAAATAAAATGACCGTTGGTCAAAACGTTTGCAAGAAATTGATCAATTGGCCTTGACCAATTGATATGAGATGCAAATGAGAGAATAATTTAACAAAAAATAATAAATTAACAAAAAAAAAAAATTTAAGCAAATTAAGGAGGGAAGAAAGCGCTGCATGCATGTCAATACAATGCAGTATGGATGGCGTGTCATGCAATGTCAATGTAATGACATAAGCGCTCCGACAGTGAAATGTCAACGATCCAACATAATGAATTGGTATCCGGAGAAACTTAACCGGAAAATATAATGAATTGCTATCGGAGAGATGTGTCACTTATCAGAAAATCTCATCATCATTTCAGAAAGATACTTACTTTTAATTACCAAAAATGACGCATTTATGTTTGAGTAAATATTGCGCATCTGCGAAGTATCACATTTAAAGATGTGATATGTGTGTGAGGGAGAGAAGAGAGAGAGAAAGAGAATGGAAGAAAAGAGTAAATGAATGTTGGTGTGAACAGAGAAGCAAAGGCAAATAGCAATTTGCAAAAAGAGTATCCCGTCGGGAATGGTGAGCAAAGAGAAATAATGAAAAGTTTGTGGTTGTTAGTTAAACTTACTTGGCTGGGAGATGACTCGCGATCATGAAGGCGAGTACTCCACGGTGAGGTCCGCCCATTGCACGTACGGGCAGTGACTGACCCGTGTGGCAGTCTCGAGTTGGGACTCGCCAACAGCATAATTTTTGCGTTTGGGGACAGACGATAGTGCCGTTCCCCGTCGCGGGTAGCTGCTGGGTTTTGAAGAAAACTGTGACACAGCGAGAATGGAATGTCATCTTCTCAATTTAACACTATTTGGTTGGTTCCGTATGTTCTGTTCTGTCTGTGACTTACCCTGCAAAATAAGTCTTGTATGGAGTGGAAGGAGTATTACTCTGCAAGTGCTCTGTACAATTAACTTTTCCCACGTAATTCTCTGTGCTTTCGCTAAGGTTCTAAGATCCGCAACGACATAAACCAATGTCTTTCATCATTTTGAACATTAGGAAATCAGAATTTAAGAATCAATAGAGAGCATGAAAAATGTCGATCCGGAATTTGGCAAATTCGGAAATGAATAAATGATGCTGTTCACAAACTTATTATGTGCGAATGACATGTTTGGCATACTCACAATTTGCAATGACTCATAAAAAATGAATTTGAATCAAATAAATATAATCTAATACACATCGTATTTTATTACAACTTTACACATAATGCTTTCAACATCAAATCAACAATACGATAATCCACTAATTCATGCATTTCAAAAACCGCCAAGTTTTCTTAAAAGACATGTGAATTGAAGTGCATTCTTCGTACTAGCAATATCACATAAATTGATGAGTGGCAGATAAAGATCCAAATTAAAAGTCTGCGGATCAAGACGAGCCAGATTTAACATCTAAAACAGAAATATTTGATATAGCAATCTATAAAAGAAGTAAAACGAAACCAGTTCTTTATAAAGCTAAATTTACAAACCAGATCATGCGGAAGAAGTTCGATTATTCTTCGAGTAGCTGCGTTCCGTGGTGCAGTAGCCAAAGATACCACAAAATGGTATATAAATGTGATTGTACTCTATAACAAATTTCATGACTGAGATTGTGGATAATGAAAAGATCATGAAGAGAGTCAACGCTTTTATAGAAATCTTTACCTCCTTAACTTTTCAGTTTTTTCAAGATTAAAATGGTTATCAAGAACCTGCAGAACGTGAAGGATAGCGCTGTAAAATTGCGAAGGTAGTGACGCAGTTTCGTAGTAGTTTTTCGATGCTGGTTATGCAAAAATTTCTGCATTCTTAACCGAAAAGCTTGTGTCAAAACTCTATCTTTTAAATTTACCTTCAGATGTCCAGCCCTAGTTTCACGAACAAATTTTTCAAATATCACTAAAACAGAACGTTCCACAGGATTTCCCTGATCGGTTTCGCTATCATCATCATCATCACCTCAAAAAATGATATCTGATCATACAAAAACAATTTTGAAAAATTATGGAAAATACATGCTTCAGCAAAAGTGAATGTCAATCCTATGACAGAGCACCAACTTCTTTTTTTTTCTACGCACTCCCCTCTACCGATTCGTGTTTGTCGTTCCTTTTGCTGCCTCCAATACGCGTGCATGGCAAGCTGCAAGCAGTGCACGAGGAATCGTGCAGACACCAATGCTTTTGGCTCAACGCAACCTAAAGATCAAAATCATCAACAAATGATAAGAATCAACAATCAGATTTCATCCACTACTATTCGAGAAACAAAGTATTTTACCAAAATCAACGTTTTGCTCAAAAATGTATTCAGTGATACTGCGAGCAAAACTAAGCATACAGGGCACCGGTGACATAATACCAGCAGCAAGACATAATTCACTAGCACACAACATTTCATCATTTGTCGACAACTTTAACATCGCATTTAACCATACCTAAATAAATCATTATAAAGAAATCGTATAAAAGATAATTTATGAATATAAATACAGGAAAAAATCATGAAAATCATCAAAACTGTTATGTAATCAGTTAACGAATTTTTCGAGATGGCGAACATCACTCACTCATCATGCACTGATTTATGCAACAGTTACTGCGTGCATAAATTATAAAAACGATACAAAGTTAACATATGGACTACTGACGATAATGTAGTTAAAAGAGTAAAAAAAACTTACCATGCACCAATTCTCAACAACACCGGCCTTATTGCATCTGTCAACGAGCTGCAAAACATTGGGAGATCCCCAGGCTTGCTGTCGAGCGTAAGTAAATGCTTGTTTCAACATTTCTGCATCGGATGACTGTAAATGATATGCTTAAGAGAATGTCAATTTTAAGCAATTTTTGCAAAATAATTAAAATAAACGCAGGAAAGAACGCAGAAAACCTGGGCATTCGTAGCAGATAAAGTGAATGGTACAGTAGGCAGTTTTCTCTTCGCACAGTTTATAATCCATGTAAATCTCGGATCGCGTAAGCGATCACAAATCGAAAGATCGTCCAAAGTACGACGGCAAGTAGCTGATGTTAACACCATGCTTGAATATTAGCATGCTTTTAATTTCAATAAAATCACCATATTTTGATTAAACTTAATACAGCCAAACTAAAAAACTTGAAGCAAATATTGTATAACTGCTTCAAATAAAATTAGTAGTACCGTTCTTGTTGTGTGTGATTCAGTTGGTGCGGGTATTCAAGAGCTCGAATGAAAGATTTCACCAGACTTTGGCGTGGACTGGTTACAGGCTGTGAACACATCCACTGGACTAAGCAAACGATCATAAAATTAGCATCATCTCGAAAAGCGTGCAGAACATTCTGCAATTTCTCTCAAAATTTTTATATACCAGAAGTGGCATTACAAAATGATCCTTTTTAGTTTTGTAAATGTTTCACGATAAGACGCTTTATCAGCAATTATCAAATACATGCATCAGAATATTTGTTCGAAAACTTCATTTTATCAATTTGGTGCGTTAAAACTGGGAAAATTTTTTATAAACTTAAAGAGTCATAACATCAAAATGAGTTTCCATGCTATCACATCAACAGCACATATTTGCATCGCAATTATTAATTTACAACACTGTTCCTTATGACTCACTTCATAGATGCTCAAAATCTTCCAATTATAACAAAATACATACCTTAATATTTTCATGGAGATGTTCATAATTTTCAAACTTCGTCATTCTGAAATCGTCCAGAAGAATCTCACCAATAATTGGTACAAAATCAACCAATTCAGCATAATTCACTCTGCAAAACGTAAAAAAAGTGCAAATGAAGAGATACTCACATTAACTTTTTATCTAAATTCTTCAATTCATAGAAGTAATAATAATTTTATGAAAATTAAGGCAATATACATAGTGTTATATTTAAAATAATGTTCAAAAGAGCTAACGTTCTTGGATCCCAAAACGGTTGAGCACGTTTCAACATGTTAACACGATCAACGAATGCTGCCTTTTGTTCGTTAGTGTAGGCATTCGATAAACCGCAACTATCAACTGCTGTCCAACCGTAATGTGATGCAAATTTATAAAAGCATGATTGGGTATTATCTATTCCACGGACTGTCCCATTTACTAGCTCGCTAGGTCGCTACAAGAAAAAAAAAATTACTGAATAATTACTAGATTCAGAACAATGATACCTGCTTCTATGGAATTTATTGCAATTTGTGCAACAATCTTGAATAACAAATGTAAAACGATGTGAATTATCAAATATGCAAATTCTTTCAGACACCTAATGTAAAATAGAAATTACTGACGAGATCATCATATATGAAACGAATTCTGGTTAATAAAATAAACGAAAGATTGAAAGCAAGAGCACGCTGACGTTCGTCATCCATATCCAGACCTTCTGCTGGTCGTTCACTTTGTCCGTTGATCCTATAAAAAATGAAATGAAATTACGATCTCTAAATAAAGAGAGATTTCAGAATTAAAAAATTCTCATACACGTTGTAATATTGATCAAAATTACACAGAAAGAGAAATCGAGGTTAGAAAAAGTGAAAAACTTACATCGCAAGTTTCGAACTGAAATAAGTCAAATTACCATCAGCACAGAATGACGCACAAACAGAATCAAATGTAAAAAGTCCTCCGCTACCACTAGCAAGTTTCAAAAGAACATTTATTACAGCATTATTAGGTTGCCTCAATATCTGAAATGGCTTCTCTTTACAGCAAGATTTTTTTTTTGCTGCACTTCGTAAAAAAGAAGATAAAAAAGAAGACTAAACCTTATCTACAGCCATTTTAGCAGAATTCGCTCGTAATATAAGTGGTTGGTGTACAGGCGTGCTAGACGTTTGTGCAAGCATCTGGAAAAGCTCTGGCCAGTACTGAGATCTGTAAAATTCAAAAGGGATAGACATGACTCAATTTAAAACTGAGATCCCTCGCTGCAAATAAAAATCTTGTAAATCCCATACATACACTGTACATAAGTTATCATAAGTTCACTTCCGATAGAGGACAGTTATTACCACTTATAAAATTACCATCAGCTACAGAAGCAGATATCATGCATTTACATGTAGCATAGCAATAATACTATCACTAATAAAGTGTACTTTGTAACTTATAGCAACTGACCTGGTAATAAAATAATTTCCTAATTGTCAAATAAAAGTAAACATATAAAGCCAGACTTCAAATCAATAAAACTGATAAAATTTAAAATCTAAGGAACAGCACTTTGTGATTCTTAAAAACTTATATGTTGTATTTAAGTTCTATTTCAAATACCTTTTTTCGAGCAAATTTTTCAAAACGCCTTCATCAATGACACCTGCTGCGGCCATCTGTTCTAGCAGATGTTGGAATGTATTTGTCTTCGTTTTCATATCTACCTAAAAAATATCACTAATATATTGATTTTAAAGCGAATAAACAATTTTTTCGTCATCAATTTGATTTTATCCAGCATCAGCATCCATTATAAGCGGTAAACAATTAAGAATTGAATTTTTTACATTTTGATGTAATATTTAATGCAGAATGTAAGGTATGAGGTTTAATATAAATTAGAATTTACCTGATTTAAAAGAGTTTTGTTATCGCAAATTGTGTCAAGCGCAGTGATCAAATCGTCAAGTGGGGCGCCAAGAATTAACAGATGTTTGACAATTTGTGGAAGTTTCACGTAGTAAAATGCCTGCGATGCCACTAGCTCTTCACCTAATGATTCTTTAGCATCAAGCTGAAAAATAATTGAAATTTCTACAGTGGAAGCAGAAAATAACTTTCCTACAGCAAAAACAGCTAAATTGGTCTTAATAAAAATGCAAGCAAATCATACCATAATCAGCAGAGATGCCCGTATCATATCCTCAAACATTTTTGGAAATGGAAATTCAAGAATTTCAGCAAGTTCGAAAAAGGAATCCGCCATCTGATCCACTTTTTTCGTCATTCTGAATCCTTCGAAGACCGAAACTAACGTCAAGATTGCTGGATGCGACTATAAATCGATTTTCCAGAAATTTTGACATGAATAATCTATTAACTACCTTCATACATATACAGCTTCTAAACCGATTAATTAAATAATATTTCGCTTCGTGCTAAAGCGATTTTTTACCTAAAAGTGACATCAGTCGTAAACTATACCACAAATTAATTTCACTTTTCATAATTCAGAAGGTGCTACCTGCTTCACTAAGCCGCCAAGATTGTCCTCGATTCGCTCTGCTGGCAAAGTGCCGAATCGCTGCAAAGCTTCAATCATTGTTTTTAACTCTTCGCAGTCAGGATAACTTTGTGCAAAAGAAACGGCAGCTTCGACAACATAATTTACACTTTCTGAAAAAACTGAATACATTTAGTGCCAGCTAAGATTAATCAAATTAAAACATAAAATGTATAAATGCCAACAGAAAAGTGTGAAAGCTTGTATTCTAAATTTTTGGATAAAAGAATTAACAATTTTTGGGAAGTAAAAAAAAGAAATTTAAATAAAATATCTAAAGAGTTCAGCTAAATGATCAAAAATAAGCAGCAAATAAGTCTGGAAAGAGTTTGTAGTAATAATTCAATAACTGTGTTGCAGTTTTTTTCTATTCCAAAACAACATTGGTGGTGATGAACACAGAAAAGGGAGAGGAGAAACAAATGATTTCCAGAAATCATTACTTGAATACATGACAAGATGGAGTGGAAAATGAATGACTGAAAAAAGAAATTATGAAATCATTAAAGCACTAACCTGCACCAATATGTTCGTGAATGTACAGCAAAGCACGAACAAACTTGCTATTTGCATATGCACAGGCACATTGAATAAGCGCTTGAGTGCTTCGTTTGTTTTCATTTTTTAAGGAGTATTCTAAAGCCAATAAGCACCAATTTAAAACAGTCATCAGTGATCCCGATAATTCCAAACATTCTTTTTCTGATGTGTAATTGCATCTAAAAAATATATGTCTAATTTACATAATCAAAATCACACTAATATATTTTTATTGGGACACCAAAAACTGAAAGCTTAGAGCAACGTGATATATTTGAAACATTACTTCAGCAATGGAACTGAATTTCGTAAAATTGTAGCCAAAGCTTCAATACAATGTTCACGTGAAAATTGTCGAAACTCAGCGATCACTTCAATGAAAACAGCCCATCGAAGTACCTGAAAATTAGTACAATAAACAAATTAAATAAAATTAATGAATCCTTAACTTCTATCGGTTTCTTTCCTGATTAAAAAAACCTTTTCGATTTTCTAATAAATAGAAGTATTACTAAGCGAAGTACTACTAGCGGTGAATTTAATAATCTACTAAAAAAGTCAAGAAAATTGAGAAACAATTTAAAAACCAAAAATAAAACAGCAAATACCTCCGCTTTCACTAATGCTTCCAGGCAAGCAAGCATTCGCTGATCAGGTGTCACTGATGCCGTAGCAAAACGAAGAAGCATCGCTAAATTTGTCATACACAACAAATGAAATAAAATAAATAGCACAGATCCTTACCATGTGCTTATTTTAGCTGTTCTATTTAAAATGATATCGATGTCATCAATATATTAACACCGTTATTTAAAGAAAAAAAAAACTTTGCGTTTTGTGCCAATTTGGTCAGATACAGCAGTATATTCATGCTTGTTTGCTTATGTCCATTTACATGTGTTTGCTTATTAACATAATTGATTTTATGTTAAATTTAAGTAAGGATTAAAAATTTACAAGCGATTGCTCTGTATTGCTGTTCATTGCAACCAGACGTTATCATGCGCTTTTTCAAGACAGCACCAAATTCAATCGATGACAATCCTTCAGCATGAGCACGGGTCACCAAGCTTGTCACCCAACTTATATCCGTCTGTTGCTTTTCCTCGTTTAGCACTCCCATCGAAGAAACATACAAACTGAAAATGAACTAATTTTGATATCATTTACTTATGTCTGTGATAAATTTTAGATTAGAGGCAATAAAAAAAAGACCTTTTGGTCTAGTTAAATATTACTCTGAAGAAGTACACGAAAAGAAATTTGATCATTGCCGAAAAAGACTGCATAATGAACCAAATAAATTCAATCAAGCGAAGAGCTTAACAACTTTTAACAAATTTCAATCACTTCCTCATCATATGCTGTTTGTGTAATCAATAAAGCATCATTTACTGCATTATTTGCCTTTTCACCTCACTTCTCTACTCCTCCCCCGAACTCTCCCTCAACTGTCCACCCCGTAACTCTCTCACTCCCAAAACACTCCCATCCACTCGCTCGTAGACAATCGAGTTTCAATTCAATTTCCTGGTGGTGTGATGCAACGGAGTTGTTATGAAAAATGTTGGTTTCACTTCAAACATTCAATGAATTTATCTCAGACAGGTTACCGCGATAACACGGGAATTCATCACGAAAATATCTTAAATTTTTATTTGGTTAACTAGAAGTTGTCCGCTTAAGGATAACTGTTATAATAAACCACATCCTCAAAAAAAAATCCTCAAAAATTTAGGCGCGGATCTAACAAATCTCCGTAAATTTTCTGGTGTATGTGAATAAAATTCCAAATTAAAAGATTTAAATTAACAAAAATAATAGTGAATAAGTTTCCGGAATTTTTATCTTTGTTAACTAACTATCAGTTTTTTTATAGCTTTCTCCGGAAAATTTTTTTTCTTCTTTTTCTACATTCTGTAAAGTTAAATTCAACTAATTACATCAGAAATCGATCTTAAAACCATTTAACATCAAAAATATCATTCAATTAACATCGATTTTTTTTTTCATTTTTGATAATTGTGCCTATTAAATTCATGCTAATAATCTAAGATTTTCTGAAAATGCATATGACTACTTGAAAATTTTAATTTCTCTCGATCATTTCTAGAAAGCAATAAATAGTTGATGAAAATCAGAATAGTGAAAGTTTGTTTACTTTCAGGATCTAATCATAACACAGTGTTTACCTTACTGTTGCATGAATTATGAGTTAGTTGCGCGCGCTGCGTTCAGTGAAAATGGAAAAAGGAAGTTACATGAGGCTTATTGTAAAGCAAGAATATTACGCCATATTTCCTCTATATCATTCTCGGAAATTCATACTGTTTGTCTTGACCGTTATAATAAATTCCGGAAATAATCCTTACATCAATTTGCACCTAATTGTAGTAGTTGTTTACATATTTATGAAAATCATCAACAAATATACCTATTACTTATTACAAAGTGCTCAATTTCAAAAGTTTATAACATGTAATAGTATTTAAAAGTATTTCAAAATCAAATTACATAAAGGATCAAGCAAAATGGAGAAAAATGAGAAAACTCAGTAAACTCACAAAAAAATAAATCTTCTGAAAGTCCTAAAAAATTACTTAAAATTATCATCTATGGGCAAAGTTAATGTGCCCGCAATTGTGGAATGCATTAATTAATGTTAATGAGGTCACATATCGACGCCACTGAATGTTTTGGGTTGTTTACTAACAAAAATTGCAAAAATGAAGATTTTCAGTTCGAAGTACGTTACAGTAATCGGCAACTTCACACAGCGATTAATTACGGATAATCTAATTAAGGCGACGGCTTGTCTTGGATCAAACTATTATTTCTTTTTTTAAATCTGCGAATCACTTTTCTAATTGATTGATCCGTCAGTTAGGATTAGCAAATGTGGTCATTTTCACTTCTTCGCTTATTATGCAAACTTGATGTCTTGGAGAAATGAATCTTCCATTTTCTTCTTCACCACAACGACGCCAACTATTATTGTTTCAAAATGTTCCATTCACTGTTATTCATTTCACTGTTACATGGTCCAATACTTTTATCAGTTTATGACTTTTTCATATTATTTTTTTTTCCATTTATTTGCTAATAATTTTTAAGCCAATGCACAACATTCTGCATATCATTTTCGATCACTGCATGATATTCTATACGTCAATCTCGATCTCTGTACAATATTCTACACAGAACCCAACCATCACGTCCTACATATTGATTTAAATCAACTGTGATTCTACACGTCGATGTAGAATCGTGCATTGATCATGCGTTCTACACGTCAATGTTGTTTGTTATGTGATATTCTATATGTCAATTAAAATTATCATACGAATCCTAAATGTCAATTCTGAGCATCATACTTTTCATATTAATCTCGATCACACAGGCCAATCTTGATCGGTGGACGATGTTCTACACATCAATCTTGATATCCTATACATTCATCCCGAGCACCATCATTCCTGTCTCTCATGAGTACCATATTCCAGACGTCAATCTCGATTATTACTCCATATCCCATACGTCAATCTTGATCAATGCATGAAATTTTATGTGTTAATCTCTATCAGTTTTTTTTTCGAATTTTGAATTCTCAGCCGCAGAATGTTTACATATTACAAATTTTGTTCCAATCTTTCAATTATACTTTGCCTTCAACTATGTAATTTTTTTTTACGTAAAAAGAATTTCATTAGTGTGAAGAGCAGCATGACATATTTATTGATAAAATGTGATTAAAAATAATTCTTTTAAATTAGTTTTTATGTATTTGCATACAACATAAGTGCCATATTTTACTGTTATAATGTACTTGCACTATCATTTTCGAATTTAATTTAGAATTCCAATATTCACCAAACTGTTGACTTCTGCATTATCCGAATATTATTTTTGTGCAGAAAACTGAACTACCGATTACTAACATTGCAAAATTTTCATTCATTCTGATATTTACATTCCGTATCCTCTTGTTTTCCAGCAATCTAATAATTTATATTGTAAAGTACGGTGTCATACAGAGCAGTTGTACGACTTGCATAACGAATTCATAACGAATACCACCTGCAACCATTTTTTTAAGGCCATGAAATTTGAGATGGAATGGGATAATCTGAAAATTGTTAGCCATCAAGGATATTTTTCCATTTCGTTCACTTCTCTCCTCTTCATCTCTCTCAACTCTTTATCAAAATATTTTAGCTTAAATAGAAAAAAAAAAGCACTACACGTGGTAAGTGCTATTACTAAGTTTCCAATGGAAATATAATTTTTACCAACTCTTAATTTCCATTTCAGAAATTCAATAAAAATTTTATTTCCGAAAAATTTGAAAAATATCATAATATATTATTATAATGATTTTCGAGATCTATCAGGAATCTCGAAAAATTTTTCTACAAGAACAAATCTTTTTAATTAATGCAAATTATTTTTTGAACTATATTATACGGATTCAGACTCATCAATTTCTTTCAAATTACTAATTTCTAAATTGATTTTTTTCTTTCAATTAGTTATAAGCAATTACCAATTCCTAAATTAATTTTCAAACGATTACATGAATAATTCTCAACTGCATCGATTTTCCGTTCCTTTGCACAACTACTAACTTCATCACAAAATTTTTTTCTTTTTTGAATTTCAATCTCACAAACATTTTATCCCTTCCTTCTATCATTCGTCAAAAATGTGATAATGACAATTAGTTCTAAAAAACAAAAAAGTATGAGTAATTATCAATTTCCGATTAGAGATGTGTCCATTGATCAGAGATCAACAATATTGATAGCATTCATTTTTGCTCCGAAAATTACCTTTCTTTTTAACTGGAAGTGTTGAAAGAGGCGGATCATTGGTATCACACCTGCCTTTATGCCATATGCTAACATCAAAGACATTCCTACCTCAATCAACTTGCACCTTTTACGGATATACTTGTGGCAAATTGTTCGGGCCAATTATGAGTTTCCTAATTTTGCTGCAGCCGGATTATCCCACTAATTTACCTGCTCATGTCACTCAGGAATGTTACCCTGACACGATCACAAATAATGAAAACGTGCATGACATACACACATTTGATATTCACTTTAACAAATGAAATTTATGATAAAAATAATGATCGATTGCTTAAACGATTGTTTAGATAATAGACAGTTTTTTCATAAAATCCAACTACGTTTCCTATTTCGGAATATTTTTAACAATTTTGTATATAATTCCAATTCAGCGTAATCAACTTTATTTTCACATCCGATAATTTAACTTTAATTTTAAAATATAATCCAAAATATCGAAATTTCTACCAACTGTAAACTTTCCTCTTTTTTTGATCGCTTTCCTTTTTTTCCGTTTCAAGTTTAAATTGCTAAATTTCATCTTATTACAAACCAGTAATGCTTTTCATTATATAGTAATTTTTTTTTAAGCATTAATATTTGAGATAAAGTCACAATTGCATAAAATAACTTATTGGCTTAATTTTAAATTTCTGCTTTGAACTGTTAATGAGTCAAAAAAATTAATTTGGAAAAAACGTTTAACAATTTTTAGCATATCTAAAAGAATGAAAAAATGATTTAACAGAATTTCAAATTTGAAGAATAGTGATAAATTTTAACCGTGTATTATTATTGTTCTGCAATGTCAAAGCGAGCAAGTTCTGTTTCGTGCATATTTGATCATAAACAAAGGTCAATTCATCGTTCAGTGACGTGTGAAACGGATATATTGGATGCCGCTAATATACTCTGCAGGGGTACCTTCAAGTCCAACTATTGTTTTATTTACAGGTGAAACCCATAATCATTCATACTACTAACAGCTATTTTCATGAAGGAAAAAAATAGGAACCTGAATAACTAATACTTTAGTACCAACTGTCATTCCACTAAAGTATTAATCCTTTTCGTTATACCATCAATCATCATCATATCAGATAAGCCCTGTTTACTGTATTACGTAAGTAATTATAATTCGTGAATAAATTACAACTGATTGTAAAATAATATGATGAAATAATTATAGATAATCAACAAATTATTTTCAAAATTGTCGGATAAAAAAAATCTTCTTTCCTTGCAAAATTAATTAACTTACATTACTGATTAGTTGAAAATGCATTACTTTTTAACTTGTTAAATTGTTTTCATTTTACTCTGTTTATATTGCCACTAGATTTTATCTGAATTGAAAAAAAAATTAATTAAAAAAAAAAGAAAATTTCAATCTGCATCATTTTTTTAGCAACTGTAAATTAATTAATTCACCTTATCAAATTCATGTGATAGTATCGATTTTAGATCTAAGCAGTCTTTTTTAAAAAATAAAATTATTTTTTAAAATTGACTGCTTTCTAGAACGATTCAAGCGTAAAATATTTAATATGTCTTCTATACACTTCTATTTTTTGTACTCCGTAAAAAATTTTTCAGTTAGCCTTTATCATTTCACAAGTCCACTTTATCGATGCAAACGAGTCAGGTGCTATTTAGGCATCACATATACTACATTTTTATAGACTTAATCACTTTTCACCTAATACTTTACCTAAATATCAAATTACTCAAATGCCCTATTCATGGAGTTGTCATACGGTGTCGCAGAATAATGTCGCAGGGCGTGGTCGACAAAGACGCCTCACTCAATCATTTCGTCTTGGGCGTGTCCGCTTTAATTGATGAACCACTTGGAAGAAGAAATTATTTTAGCTTACGAATTGTTTAATGAAAAAAAAAGAAAATCAGAGAATAGATGGTTACCACATAGTGTCTAAATTTTTTTTATTTTTTAATTTCATTTTTAAAATAAATTTTTTTTAAGAGTAATGGAAAGTTTGCACCTGTCTTCTCTTTTATTCGCAACTTTAACGTGCACGTTTTTATTCAAATTATATTTTGAATATGCATGTGCATTTATTCAAAAATATAATTTTGCAGTTGTAATTTTTAAGCGGATAAGTTATTCACTTATTTTACGTCTTTTGTTACTTTGCTTACATTCAATGAATTTCACTTAACTTTGTATAGAATTCTAAAATGAAGAAATGAATTGTTCCAGTTTTAAGAATGAAAATTTTAATTTATAGACTCAATATCAAAACACTTCCATAGTCTATCAGAAATTAATCATTTTAGAGCAAAAACTAATTCAGTGGCAATAAATGGTGCATAGCTCCAAGTTTGCAATTATTAGAAATATTTTTAATTCGATGCCTAATTCAATATCTTTAATCGATGAAATTTCACACATTTTTTTTTGTTTGATTTTAGTTTAATTATGATATTTCCATTACCTTCAAATTGATATTAGTTTAAAATGGTTTAAAATGAGGTCACCTAAAATAATGTAACGTTAAAAGAATGAAGTTAATTTAACATCGTATAATGTTAAATACATAAATTTTTCATTGCATTTATATCACTTTACTTCGTTTCAAACTTACTTAATTTTACCTAGAATATACCTAAACAGTAAATATAGTAATCTATTTCAGGAAAATTTTTGTAACAACAATTACACTCTCTAATACAGTAACATTAATGTAAACTGATGGTGAGTAATGGTCCATACCATCCATACAATATTTTCGGACCACAACCATCGTTTACATATTCATCGACATCCGTATTTCCTGGATATTTAAATCCATCGTCAACTAATCCTACAACAAGGTGTTGCATTTTTCCTTAATTTTCATAATATTATTGCATGTGAAAAAAAATTGAACTAAATTATAAAATTTAAAATTTAGCGATCAAAATCGTAAAGCAACAGGACGACGTGAACGAACAACATTTAATCCTATGCAACTCTCTTACTTAGAATCCGTATTTAAGCAAACTCACTATCCGGATGTTTATTATCGTGAACAAATTGCAGAAAAAATCGGACTTCAAGAATCTCGAATTCAAGTATTAAATGATTTACATTATTTCGTTTAATTTATCTCATTAACAACTAAAAACTGAATGAGGGATAAATTTTAATTCGAATTCATTTCATAATTTTGCATTAATTATCAAGATACATCTTGAAATATTTTCTATCCTATCAAAAGCAAATAATGTGATAATTTTGTAATCTCATCCGCAACAAAAGGTGTGGTTCAAAAATCGCCGAGCAAAAGATCGGCAACAAAAACGAATGATGCAAGTGCGACATAATCATGATCGATGTAGCAATCATACAGAAACACCTCCACCAGAGCCTAATAAAGGTGAATCGAATGCGCAGAAAAGTATTTCACCGCTTGTAATTCCAGGTAGTGCAGAATTTAACCTGAAAACTGGAAGTAGGTAAGTTTGTGATTTTTTTTATTGCAAATTTGTTAACGCTACACCTCTTTGCTAGTGGATTGTCTTAAATTTTCTACACAGGTTTCATTTATTAAATTGCTTGAATTAATAGTAATATTGTGAGTAACCTGTAAATTTTAAAACTCAATAATTTTGTTATTGAAAAGTTATTATTGCAGTTCGGGAAATACCATGAAGGAGGAATATCAATTGAAAGCGGTTTGTCCAACACATCCAGCAAATTTAGCTGGTATGTTCGTTTATTCTATATGCAAATTTCGACATTTCATATTTATTCCCTTATATGCCTAATTAATTACAAAAGAAAAAAAGAGTTATTCGTTAAAATTTACAAGATTACTTGTTTTGATTTTTTTTTTTAGTTCCTCGGATCTTTCAGTTTTGTTCATTCAGGATTGCTAACTTTTTGATTAAGTAAAGATATTTCAAAATTCCGTACTTTTATTTATTCATGCAATACGATAGGAATAATTTGGTTAGAAAAAAATTTCTAACAAAAGTTTGAAAGTTTAACTTTTGTTTGATAGTTGTTTAAGTTGAACTCTTTTCCGCTAACATCTTTGATAGTGAAATTATAATGGGAAAAGAATGAGTTGTCTTCGATTACAGATTAAATTAAATATCAATTAAAAAGTTGGTTCCTTAAGGATTGGTCATCTAATAATTGAGAACATCACACTAATTATCTAAGGACAATTAGGAAAATGAGTCCAATAAAAGAAATGCAATTATGGTTTTTTTTTTTGTAAAGCTCTTATAAAATTCTATGAAATTCTTTAAAGCTATATAATAGGTAATAAATCCTTCCGCTTTTTTTTAGGTTGGTCGTCAGCGTATTCATTAGGCGCACAACCTGCAGCTGCATACATGCCTGGTGCAAGTCATACGCATGCCGCATGCGGATTTAATTTAAGCGGTACCGGCGCACCTCCCTATTATCCGTATCAGAGTGATATTTATAATCCGTATGCTCAAAGTAATGCTGCTGCTGCTGCTGCTGCTGCCGCAACTTATTCATATCCTCAAATGTTTAATTCACTCAATAATGATTTACAAAGGCCCGGCAATTGAATCATTGTATCATATATATTTATTGATTGCTTATTTGTAATTAAAAATATTTTAATTTTTATTTCTTTTTTCTTTTTTGTTTGGTTTTTGAATTTAATTCAAAACGTATGAATGTATTGAAAAAACTTTTTATGGATGAAAATATTTGCTAATTCATTTATGAGATCAGGTTTTCCAGTTTCAAACATTAGCTGCTTTTGAATTAAATTCGCTTATCTATCCAAAAAATAAAATTTATTCCAAAATTATTTTAAATTGTTTTTCTGAAAAGATTTTCAAAAAACTATAAACTATTATTTTTTTAGCTAAATTTTTTAGCTATTAATTGAAATTATTGAAATCGATTTCTATTATTAATTGTTCCACTCAACTTGCTATGCATTTTCCGTTTTTAGTATTCGTGTATTGTGTAGATGTGGGCGTGTGTGTGGTGTTTGTGGGTTCACGCGTATGGGTGCGCGTGGTTAGGGTAGGCACGCGTGAATGTATAGGTATGCGTACGTGTATGTGTAAATTCTGTATATATATATATAATATATATGTTGTGTGTGTGTGTGTGTGTGTGTGTGTGTGTGTG
>UPTC01000275.1:0-20836 GCA_900537255.1 Acanthocheilonema viteae | reverse complement strand
TATTTATATTTTAGTATACATCATACGTGTTATATTTATTTACGTTTTTGTTATTTTTAATTTCACTATCGTCAGTTATAATAGGACCATTTGATAGATGGAACCTGTTCCATTCAAATGATCATTGGCTGTCAAAAAACAAGAAAAAAAAATCACTTTTTACTTTCAATTAAATTCATTCTTTTTTCATAATATCTGCGCAGCATTCCTTTCACTAATTTCTCTAATAGTTCTTATTTCATGCAAAGTGCATCCCTATTGTATTTCATTTGTTAATTAGGATGTTACTGTCTGTAATTGCCTTTTTTTTCAGCTCTCAATATTTATTCAAATTTTATTAGTTTAAAAATTAAACATCGTGTTATCTGTAAGTCTTAGTTAGCTTACTATCTCAGTAGTACCATTTAAATTAAAATAATTTTACAAGCATGGAAGTAACATTCATGCACGTGAAAAAAAAACTATTTTAATTATTTTAATTTTTTATTGAAATTTCAAAGAATGAGCTTCATTTGTTGATTACTGAAATGAATAATGTTTTTAGATTTGCTTTTAAGATGTCTTTTTTTTTTGTTCTGCAAGACAAAAGGAATTTTATATCACATTTCACTTGCTGATGTGTATTTAGCTTAATTTTATATCACACCATGCATCACTTTTTATCGTTCATAATTCAATTTAAAATATTGCTCAAAATATTTTCAGGAATTTACAACGTTCGATAATAAATACAAATTAATGGATACAGAAATGATGCTATTATTAACCATAATATTAAGCACAATCAATCTCGGTGGAGGAAATCGACGCAGAAACCATCGTAACATCATGTGAAGTTTTCATGAATATCATGAATAGTAAGGCTAGTCCATATATTCAGGCAAAATTAATTGTGCTTAATTCATCTGTTAAAAAAAACCATAGAGCGGAAAGATTTTTGCAAAATTATCTTTGAAATTTGATTGAAATCTATTTCAATAGCTCACTAATAATAAATAAAATAGCGTAGAAGCAATTAATCAAGAGGTAGTCAAGAGATTTTCAGGCAAAGCAAAATGTACCATCGTATGCATACATAATGTCTACAATGTTTGATCGTTTTTTTTTTATATCACTAAAAAATAGCAGTTATATCATTTTTTTTTGCATGTGTAAGTTATGAAAAATGAATTTTGTAAGTTGAATATTAAATGCAAAAAGTTTCCATAAATAAAACTAAAGAAAACCCAAATTCAGGTGTAATAATGGTAGTGCAATCGGTGGCCGATGTGTGTGTATTGCTGGTTATAGTGGTCCTTACTGCAATCGAGTCATGCACTGCAAGTTCAATAAACTTCGATCGAATGGAAGGTTTCAGTTTCTAATTTGTGACTTGAAATGAATTTGAAATTTAGTGAATTTACTTAGCACTGTGAGCAATGTTTCAGCTTCATCACAAAACTTAAACACACCCATGAAAATCCTGAAGAGAAATAAACTTTCAGCTATAGACTTAAAGTATAAATGGAGTTTTCTCAAGTAGTGCTTGAAAATTCATGAAATTCACAGATTGAAATTCACATTATTAAATTTTTATCCACTTTTTCATTCTAAAAAAGTAATGATATGTTGTTTCCAATTTAATGGAATAAATAAATGGTAATTGCAAGCTCTGGAATAAGTAGATGAAATCATTAAATTTTTTTTTTATCCTGTCATAAGCTATGCGAAACAGTGAATAGCTTTATATGTGACAGAGCTTCCAATATGATGATAGAGTGATTATTTAAATGAATTTTGACTGATAAGTTTATGAGTAAGAAGAAGAAAGCCAATAAGTGATATGATTAAAAAGTTTCAGCTGTATCGATTGCTCCACTGGTTGGACAGGTGTTAATTGCGATCAAATTGAATGCATTCATGGTGTGCCAGATGTAATTGGACAAAATTGTCTATGTAATGTACCATACAGCGGACAATTCTGCAAATTCTTGGAAACATCTGATGTTTACTCTTATTACAATCATAAGGTATTCCCAATCTCGTTTTCACCACTTCTTATTTACTCTACGATTTTTACTTTTATTTGACTCTTTCACAAAATAAAATTTACCAGAACATGGCAACATTTATGTAACGAGAATAGATAGCTACTTAATATTACAGAATTACAAAAGACTTCAAAAAAAATCTATAAAATGTTGCTATATGCTAATTAATTGAAATAGAATTTGTTCAGGTTTATAAAATGGGACCAATTGGTGCTATATCAATAATACCACTTATAGTGATTTTATTTGGATGTGAACGGACAGCTAAATCTCGAAGAATTAGGCGTGTGGAAGAGCATCTCTCCGGACAGAATATAATAGTTAATCGTAATAAAATATCAACATTTCTTACCGCAAAGCAAAAAGTGACCAATAATTAGTGATGATTCATCGTCTTGCTGTGCTAAAGATTATATATATATTTGTTTAATCAATGATATACGATATTCCTTTTCTTCAATCTTTTTCAGTTAGTAATAAAATATTTTTCGCTTTATCAATCTCCGTTACTGATAGCTTTTTCTTCATCGTTATTATCAACCATTTCTTTCTACCCTACATTATTGGTAGTGCAAATCTATTCAGCAAGAAGAAACTGATTTAAAAAAAAAATGGACTAAAGTATAACAATCAATTATTTGAAAAAAAAATGAACGAAAAGTGGGAAAAAAAAACATGTCCATTATTTTGTTTTATTTTTCGCGAACGAATTCGACTGTATAAGTTAATGAACAGAAAAATAAAAGTTTTTATGATTGATTTTGATGGAACATTTTTACAATTTAAAAAGAAAGAAAATTAATGTACTTTCGCTATCAGTTTTTCTATTGAAAATTTGGAAAAAAAAAGGAAGAAGTAAGTAATTAGGAACTCGATGATTGACCTTTACTTGTAATTTAACATACGTCGTACATGTCTAACTTCGAGTATCCAATACTAAAAAAAATAAACTAAAATAAATGTTAAATGTATAATTGAATATATGACGAGGATAAAATACACTGTTTGATTGCAACAGAAATTTTTGCATTTTAATTGATCGTCAAATTTATTGATTTTCTCAGTCTTTTCTATTTTCATTGGCAATTTGGTGAACTTTATCAAAAATGCACATTTTTATAGTTACTTAATTGAACTCCTCTTTTAATTAAGTAAGATATTCTAATTTCGAGAGTATTATCTTGCTTTAAATGTAATTTTTTATTGATCAAAATGAAATTTCACTTGCATAAAATTCAGCATGAAAATTAATTCAAGCATAAAATTCACGTAGAAAATTAATTCACATATTTTGAAAATAAAAAATATTAGGTCAAATTATTTGGATATTCAATTGAACGTATGTGACAGTTGTAGCAGAAAGCATGAAAAATAACTTAGCAGTGATACTATTATGAAATAACAAAATAGAGAAAAATCAAAAATGAAGTTAATTAAAATTTGGTGCCGAAAAATTTGCAGCAAAAACTATTCGGATTTTTTTTTTCTATTAGACATACATGAAGCAGCATTCATTGGTAAGCCATGGCGGAGTTGGTATTTCACTAAATGGGCCTAAATCACCTGTCCAACCTATCGAACCAGGCCAGAAGAATTGCTTTGGTTTTGGAATAACTCTATCAACCATAAATCTTTCAACTTTTTTTGCTTTGTGTACTTGTTCATCATCACTATTCCACCATGGTATCAATTGCCTCTCATAGGGATTCTTTTTGGGTGTCCAATTTGGCCAAGTTAAATTTTTGCTAGGCCAATTATACCAATTTTTCACCTTACTATCGGTCCTCTTTTGAAATTGCTTTTTCAGAATATTGGATCGTAGCATGCTTCCTTGATGCTTCTCCTCAGTTCTAGGATCACGGACATTAGCTAAAACTCGTTGTATCGATTCTGCTTTCGGTAATTTTCCGCTTTGCTTCTTTGCTTCCTCATACAAATTTTTCAACATATCTTCGTTACCGTATTGTTTATTATAGCCAGTACCCCATTCTCGACCTTCAGAATGTTTATAATTTCTGCCATAATTATATTCCGTATTCCATTCATCCATTGGCTTATCCAATATTTTCAATCGATTTATCGTATCAGCATCAAAATAATCAGTTGGCCGGAAACTTGGTGGTTTAGCAGCGCCTAAAATAATATTCCCTCTTTTAATTTTTATATTATTGAGAAATTTTTGCATTATTTTGCAATTTTGCAAAGTTTACTTTTTAATTCATTCATTAAAATTATTTTAATTTTGATCGTATCAGTGAAAATAATAAATTATTTGAGAAAAAAAGATGTTAACATATTGACAGTTACTTATTAAATTCATTTATACTGTCATCCCTAAATTATATTTGCATACGAGAGATGTATTTTGAATAAAAAAATAGATTATATCTTTATCAATGAAAATCAAACACTATAAATTAACGTCACTTAATAACTGAATAAATTATGAGAAAAAATCTATGGATAATATTCAATAGTTGCGCACATAGGTGTAACAAATGATATCATATATTGACGAATTGAAAGTAATATTAAATTTGAAAAAAAATTATTCATCGTGCTGAAGTAAAAATTAGCAATTAAATAAAAAATGAAATCATACCGATGATAGATGAGAATACGCTGAACATTAACATTTGAAGAATTTGAGCAGCTGAAGACATCTTGTTCAATTAATTCAGATTAATTGAAAAATAAGATTTATATAATCCCACAAAAAATCTCGTTTTTCTCGCATACTTCTCCATGAACTCTCATACCCGTTTCTCGCTTTCATTGAATGATCACATGAATTATGTTATATGTTGTGGAATGTAAGTATGAAATGTATACAAAAACAAGTCTTTATACTTGGTAATTATTTATGAAATTCACATATTAAATTTTATTGGCTCTCAAACAAACCAACAATTTTTTAATTTTTTTTTTTTTTTTTGTCTCTCAAATTTTATTGCTTCAATAAATTGTTTGATAGCGCAATGATGATAGCGTATATTGTGTTTCATTAAATATTTGCTAACAAATTCATTTACTTTATTTTACATGAATTATTTGCCTTTTTTAATATGCACGAATACACGAATAATTTGCCTTTTTTTAATGATTTCTTTGAAATTATTTCTGAAAATGACGAATTTTATTTCCATGATTTTTGCACATTTTTAATTTTTATTACGAAAAATGATATTCTATTAGCTCTCTTTCCAAGAGAACCCAAATCTTCTGGATTTTATAAAAGGACCAAGAATATCATTTAGGTCAAGAAAAAAAATCACAGTAACAATATCATGCAGATTTCCGGATCATATCGATAAGCAATATCAAGATTTTATCATTACTGGTTACTTTCATGAGATGAATGTGTGACAAATGAGTTTATGAATACCAAACATCTACTGTGTTATACATTTGCTGTACAAAATGAAATTAGAATTGGTAATTTATTAAAACTCAAACAGCCTCAAATTCTGTTAAAAAAATTGGTTGATAAAAATTAGGAAATATTGATCAGAAGTTATGGATCAATAGAAGCCTTTGCAAAGGCTTCTGCTTTAGCACTTATTGGTTTATTATTACGCTTCAAGCTATCCATACTTCCACTATTTGGACCACTATTCCAGCTATCCCATCTTCCAACACCCGAACCACTCTTCCAACTTTTCCATCCACCATATTCTCGACTTCCGCTACCTGATCCCTGATCATCCGCTACAAAAAGCGCTTATTATCAAAAAAGTAAGCAAAAAAATTTCTTAAATTCTGAAAATCTTTTTTTTTTTACAAATTTGTTGCATTTAATTTTAATAATGTTTTAAAAAGTTCGTTTTTTTTTTAAAGATTATAATCTAATATGAACAAATTACATTCTACTCTGTGATCAACATTGAATATGGATAATTACAAAAAAGTTTGCCAAAAGTCTTTTCAAATATTCACAAGAACTTAAAAAGCAAAACCACCAAACTTTCTCCATTTTTTAGCACTTTTGCAACACCTACTCTTAAATTACATTCTTTCAATCAAAAAGGACACAATTTCAAACACTTATTTAAAAATCCTTTTTAAAAAATAGTGAATGAAAATAATTGTATGCCTAAAGTTGATAAATAATTTCCAACCTTCCCATTTACGCCATCCTTCACCACCTCCATTGCTCTTCCAGCTATCCGTATTGGTGTTACCCCAGGAAGTATAAATTTCCGGTCCCTGAACAATACTATCACTCGAATCACTGCTGTCGCCATTTTTTGTGATATCACTACTCCAACTACCCCATCCATGACTACCACCATTGCCCCAAGACCATTTCTGGTTACCGAATTTATCCCAATTATCATCTGAGGTTTGCTTCTTATCCCAACCGGAATTTCCAGTATTCTGTCCGGATTGCCATGAATCTTGCCATCCATTTTCCACATATTTTCCACCATCACGATCCGAACCATACCCAACCCAACCTCTATGCATTCCATTTCCACCTATTGGCATCTTTCCGCTCCAACTTTGTCTCCATTCCACTGCAAAATTAATTAATTCAAATTTTTCTCCAATAAAAAGAAATTCATCAATATGCAAATCCATCCAATGTGCTACTTGTAAATAAACAAAACATCAATTAGTAAACAGTATGAATTAGTAAATAATTCGAATTAATCTATAATTTTTTAAGCAGATTATTACTTACAGAATTCTCTTAACTGACTGTTATATTCAGTAAGATGGTGTAAATTATAAAAATGTTATAAAATTTTAGTATTTTTGTATTTTTTTTTGCTGAAATAATGAAAAGAAACCTGATGGATTAGTGGAAGAGCATTTTGTCGTTAATAAAATTAAAAGAAATCCTGGAAAGAGCAAAAAAGAATTCATGAAAATGAGGGAAATATTCGATGAAAACAAGCCACAATCTAAGTTTCATTTATATAAAACATAAAAGTCGGTCACCGGAACTGGTTGGCTCTTTCCTCGTTCATAATACTTACTTTTTAAATTGATTTTTCAACTTTTTATTATAATTACAAATTCTGCTTCTTTCTTAATTTCTTCACAATCTCAAATTCCGTTTCCTTATTAATTTCATTATGAGTGAATACCTGTTTTCAGGAAGTTATTTCAAAAAAAAAGAAATAAACATTCACTGTTAAAAAGCTTTGTTATGCAAGAAATTTAATACACAGAAAACGCATTCTGTATCATGTTAAAGAAAAAAAAAAGTAAATATGCTAATGAATTTCTATTTGTCGCATTCTGAGAGTAAATTGAAATATTTAGCAAATTATATTGAGGAATGTTTTTTTTTTTTCAAATATGAAACAGTGAAATATTATTTCGGTGATGCTTTTGCTTTTATATTTTAAGAAGAAAAGTGGGATTTTTAGAAAAATTAACTGATCTATTCATTTTCATTGGTTAGTTATGAGACAATATTTCGTCATCAAAAATTTTGATTATATCACGATGATGCGTTCCTGAACCAAATCATCGTCACTTCGAGATTGCATAACGGTGGGACATCGAAGAAGTTATGTATTTTAGTCTTGAAGAATTTTTTTGATTATTTCCAATTTTCTCCACTGATTAGTGCCAGCTCAATATATCATACATACATCACTGCGGAATATGCATGTAGCTGATTGCGATAGCAGAATTAATAAGGTTTTGTTTCAAGTTAACAATATTAGCGGAATATTTTTTTTTCATAAAAATGAAAAGCTTAAATTTTTAGTTTAAATGTTAAATTTAAGGTTAACTTATTGAAAATTTGCAATTATTACAGAATTATTTAACTTCGGAATCACAAAAATATTCCTCGAACTGGTAAAAAGTTTTTATGATGTGTTTTGGACGAAGTTCAAATTGTTATTTGCTGCTAAAAAATGAATGAAAACTTACAATTATATGAAATGACGTCATTTTCTTACATCATTTCATATTATAACTTATGTTGCACACATTTGAAATCAAATTTCAAATTAATTTCTAACATAAAATTATCACTTATATATTTTTTATTTTTTATTGAAATTTTTTTTCTTTTATATTAATGTTTATTAAATGAGATATAAGTAAGGCGGAAAAGAGCAGATGCAAAGAAAAAGTAAGAACGGTGATGTCTTTTAATACTAAATATTTCGCACACTCAAATTGGAATGGGTGAAAATTAGATGGTTAAGGAATGAAATTGAAACCAAGGCAACCAGCAAGTTAGGTAAATTCAATTTCTACAACGCGTTAACACATATGTCACTTTTCTAACAATTTTCTTTTAACATTTCTTTCCTTTCCTTTTTTTTATTTCACAAATTATAGTTAATTTTGTTTTCTACCATTCAGTATTATTGGTGCTATTTTTATCACTGATAATGTTATTGCTGCTAATTATAATGTGAAATGTTTTATATAAATAAACACATAATTATATAGGTGATGAAGTGTTGCTGATCTCATTATCGATATAATTTATGATTTCGGAAAATTGAATTCAAATTATTTCCTCAAATATATAATTTCAATTTTTCTATTAATTTTATCTCGTGTTTTATTTCGTTTGATTGCAATTGCAACTTATTAATACATTTTTTTTTTTGAAGAAAACATTTTGTTTTATTTCTTAATGGCATTTTTAAAATTTTTTTTTAATTGTCCTGAAGATTTTAGAATCTTAGAATTACTGGTAGAAAAAAAATCACATGAATCATAACGGTATATACTCTTCTTTTCATCTACTGAAATAAACTACAAAAAAAAAGGAACGTCAATCATTGTTAAAACTATTGATGATCAAAGTTAGCTAAATCAATATGAGAAGAAAATAATGATGAATGAATCAAAGTAAGATATCTCGGGAATACTGCTCCTCACAAGAATATGTCAGGATTTTATGCATTCCAATATTAAATCAGCCAGAACTAGTAGTAACAAAATTTGATTGGGATTTATTCAAAAAAAAAACTTTAAATAGACAGGAGTTACTTAAATCCTTGGTATTTTCTAATTTTTCTGATGAACTTATTATCATCTTTTTTTAAATTTTCAGAACTTTAGAAACTATTAATAAATTTATAATTGATTTATCGAATTTGCTACAAACAAAATGTTAATTCGTATGTAAAAAAAATGAACAACAAAGGAAATTATTTAAATGATGAATTTATCTGTAGAATTTACTTTTTAAATAGAATAAATCGAGCATGAAATTCTATTCATATCGAAATTCTATTCATATTCATATTACCTTAAACTAATTATTAAAATATGAATTGTTTTATATTATGACTTAGTTATTTTGGTGAATTTGAAATTAACAGGAAATAAAGAATACTGTACAAACAATATTTTAATAGTGACTATCTGATTTTTGTCATTTTTTTCTACTACCACTTTATATTTTCAAAGAGTTTAAAAACAATTTTTATTGTTATCAAAAACGATTAATCAAAATAAAGAGGAATTTTGAATACTTCTCGAATAATGACTTTGTATCTCCAGCTATTGACAAATTTAGAAAAAAAAACAAATTACAGGTTGTCATAATCGAGATAGCCAAGTTAAGTGATATCGAAAAAAATTTTTGAATTTGTTTGTTTCATTTAAAATGTTTCATTTAAATTTTAGAGATGTGTCGTAACAATGAGCTAACTTTTATATCATATTTTCTATCACAATGTTTGATAATCATTTTTGCAGATGGGACATCATCATTGCATCGGCAAAGATTGTTGTCGTTGTGCTCGCTTATCCGTGGCATATTTTGCAACATTAATAATACAAGCAATTGTGATAGTGCAAACGACCGCTTTTCTTTTTCTTAATTATTTACGAGGTTTCCTAATTATTAAAGTTGCCATTTTTTTTTACATATTTACTATTCAAGAATGGAATTAAAATTCATTGAGTATAAGCAAGTAAGTAAATGAGTAAGTAAGTAATAGGACTAGATAAGTTTAACATGGGATTATAATCATTCATGAATTCAATTAATAATCTTTCAATACTTTTTAAAACAATTTACAAATTTCAGGTACAGGAATATATTCCGTAATACATGGTGATTTGAAGTATGTGTTAATACTTCTTGCAACTGTACAGGTAATTTTTCATTATACTAATCAGAAAAAAAACGCCAATGATTTCTTAGAATTAATAGTAATTAAGAAAAAATTATTTTTATTAAATATACATTTTTAATGTTTCATTTAAATGATAAATTTTTTAAAGCTTTTATGGTTTATTAGTGCCGCTGGTACAGTATATTCGATGCAAAGGATTATACCATATTTAATGCTTCCTCACATTTTTACATCATTACTTCTATTATTTGCAGCAGTGTTACTTATCACATTAACAACATATCATATAATTAAAGGTTAATTCAATTAATACACTTTTTTAAAATGAGAAATTGTGGTCTGAAGAAATATTCTTTTAAACAAAAAAAAAATTATTAATTGTTCATCAGTTTGTTGCCTAATAGTAATTATTATCATATATAATTGAATTGTCTATCTTATTTTTATCGTGTTATCATGTTGCGTAATATTAATTATCACATTACCGTACGTTATCATATTATTTGTTATCACGATTTTATCTTGTTAATCGTTATCGTGATGTTATCCTATTAATTGTTACCGTAATGTTGTCATATTAATTGTAATCATAATTTGGAAATGAAATTCAAAGTTCAAATTTATATATACTTGCAGGTTTACGGCCTAACTCTTCTTTGATACTTTTGCTACTATTATTAAGCCTTTACTCATTTGGTGCACTATATTCAATTTATTTGACGCTGTCATGTTATCGCCTACTTATGCGCAAAAGAAAATCAGTGATAAATGTTGCTGAAAATGTTATTCCAAAAAGTTTAACTCTATTCGTTTCATCATTTATTCGAAATAAAAACCATTAATTTACATTTGTATAATATTTAAAAAATAATTCAACAAACGAAGTATAGCAAGATTGTAATTTAAAAAAGATTTATAACCTATTCTATCTCAATTAATAAATTAATTTACAGTCATAGGAGTATTCATATTGGATATTTGATGCTAAATGAATATGTTAGAAGATATTAATTTCCATAAATAACTGTTATCAGTAATTTAATCTACTGTACTTTCAAAAAGCTATTTGCAGAAACGTTGACGAGTGAAGTGTTATCATCGGTAACTAATTCGATATCTTATAGCAGACGATCTACTGCTATTATCAGTGATAATTACTTACATATGGTTTCATCGAGATTAATAAATTTTATGAAATGAATAAAATTTTCATTTACAAATACATTTTTAAGAAGCATATCAGACGCAGTAGCTAATGAAATAAAAAAAAATTTGTTACCGATATAAGCATTAAATTTAAGCACATCAAACTTAATTTTATTTAACTCATAGGAATTGAAATCGAAGAGAATGTTGAAATTTTTTTAACTTATTTAAATATATAATTTGAAAATACATTAGATGATAAACACGAAAAACAAAATATAAGTTATTTCGTAGAATTGCCAATTAGAAATTTGTTATCTTTTCTTGAAAACACATAGATTGGAATTGCAAGAAAAAGTTACTAACATTCCTTATACAAAATTTTAAAACTGATTTTTTTTTTTTGCCCACTGTTCTTTTTGCTTTCGTTTAATGGCCATCTATTTGCTTAAAACGGTGTAAAAACCAATTTTAACCTTTGTAATTTCTTTAAACAAAGAAGGGATCATAAATCCCTAAAACATTGATCGATGATTTGTAACAGAAAATATATTTAAATCTCATTTTCTCTAATTAAATTTTAACGCCAATTTTATATATTTGCTGAGCTTAAAATAATGAAAATAATTTTTTCAAGGTTTTAAAGAATTCATAAATAAATAAATCAATCAATGAATCATAGGAACATTATTGTGTACTCTCCTATTAGGCTCACTTTTATTGGCGTTAAAATTTAAATACATACACAGACATACACACAGACACACACACACACAGACACGGACACAGACACATACAGAAGTGCACAGACACACACACACAGACACACACAGACGACATAGACGCACACAGACACACAGACAGACACAAATGCGAATCTATGAACTCAATTAATTATTTCATCTTAATTAACACATTACTTGTTCTATCATTTGTTTGTCATTTGGTTATTTTCAATGATCCGATTGATAATTGCTGCCAGCACGTCTTTCCCCGTTGTGGCATTATTTTGATTTAATTAGCTAATATCAAATTACAGTCAAAAATTTTATCTATCACGGGAAGTATACTCCGATATACCTTATTCGTTCATTTGTTTTGTCTTATTGAAAGAAAATGAAAATTTGAACATTTTAAATGCACAAATTAGAATTCTGTGATAATTCAAAATAATATAGTAAAATACAAAAATGAAAAATCGAATTTGAAAATTCTGCTAACTTTAATACAATTTATTATTTGCTGATGAAAAAGACATGTGGAGTACAAAAGTAAAATAAAACTGTTCATTCAAATAAAAATATTTATCGCGAAGCAAAAAAAGAAGAATGCAAATAAGACGAATTCTCTCTTATCGATTTTCATTTAACTTTTGTGAATTTAAATGTTATAATAAATCGATATGTCGACAATCTTACAGTTATTTCATATTTTTGATGTTTTTTTTTTTTTTTTGTTTTAAATGAAAGACAAAAAGCTCTCTAAATTATCAGTCAAATGTTTTATTCTCTTTCATTATTAAAAAATCCCGATAAAATTTAATCAATTTTACATAACATACCAATCAATTTATATTAACTTTGCTTAAAAAAAAAAGTCGAAAAAAATTCATTGATCAAATATTCAATACTCAAAATTTCAAAATTAACAGAAAATTCCGTAAAGTAACATTTTTAAATAAATTAATAGAAAAAGGAAAATGAAATCTTAAATATATTATTTTGTTAAAATTTTTCAATTTTTAAGTGTAAATTTCATCCGAACGCTTAGAGCTGTACCAATTGAAATAATTATTTTCATTCTTATTTTAATGAATTACACTTGTCCATATAATGATTGAATATTCCTTAAAAGAAATTTCATTGTTTTAAGTAATTTCCATCTAATCTTAATTTTTCATAAATTTAATAAAATACCTTTATTGAAGAAAGAAAAAATGCATTCCAAGATATGATAATGCATATCGATGTATGAAAAATTAGAGCAAAATTATAATTTATAATTAATTATGTAATAAAATGTATATTCATACAAATAAATCATAATTTATTTCTATAAATAAATTAAAAATTTTAACAAAATGTATATTTATACAAATGAATTATAATTAAATCTAAATTTAGATAACAATTAGGATTACCATTTAAAATAACGAATTATTATTCGAATTATCATTTATAATTTTCCTTATTTTCAATCATTTCAAACTTTCTTCTAATCATTCATGTTATTTCTGTTGACATTAAATTTTTTGTGAAACAAAACTCTGTAAACTTTTTCTCCCTTTCTCTTTCTCTCTCTCTCTCTCTCTCTCTCTCTCTCTCTCTCTCTCTCTCTCTATCTCTCTCTAAAAAATTTTGCTGCTAACATTTGAGCAATAGAATCAACAAGCATTCGCGGCTGTTTTTTGTGGATAAATCGATTAACTAAACTGATCTTGCCTTCTTTTCTCTTCGTTTTCCTAACTTACTTAATCAATTGAAAGCAAACTTTTCCTATCATCTTATATTCTTAATTTCATTTTTTCCATCCCTAACTTTCTTTCTCTCTCTCTCTCTCTCTCTCTCTCTTCCTCTGTATATGAATGTATGTGTGTTGCATAAACATTTCAATTGCAAGTTTCATCTAAATCAGTTGTTTTCTTCAGATGTTTAAAAGTTTAGTTGTTATTTCATAATTGAAAATGTTTTGAACTCAATTCTTTTTCATTCTTTTTTTCTTCAAGAAAAGAATAATATCAATTTTCAATTATATTCACATATCATTTTCCTTCATTTAAATTAAAATACTATGTTGTTAAATTATTTGATAAAAATTTCAAAAATAATACTAGCATTGTTTAGTGGAAAATGTTATTAAATAATCTAAAAATAGTTAATGTAAATTACACAGATGGCACTAAACCAATAATTCAACCAATTTCTGCCGCCTCTTTTAATGATCATATTGAGTGTGAAATTTGCGTTCAAATTGATGAACACATAACGATTAAATTGGTACGGCATTTTGTTAATTTATTTACTTCCTTTTACCTTTCTCATTTCATTCGTTTTTTTTTTCTTTTTTTTTTTTGCTCAAAGATCATTTCTAGAATTGGATAACCTTCATTTTTGATCATTTATTTTGCTCTAAATTCCTGTTTATTCCTTGAATGATAAGTTAAAGTTTTAATTTTTCAATCTATTTGGCACAATATAAAAAAAGCATACTGATATTCTGATCTCATTTTGTCAATCAATTTTATCATCTTCAAATTTTTTCTACCGTTGGGAAATCATCGTGATGGTGCTTTTTGCAATTCTGCTACAGAAATGCTAACATCATAAATCTTTCAAATCTTTTTCTTTCTTACACTATCAATTATATAAGCAAGAAATGGCGCAATGCAACCATACTAAAACAAAAGCGCTCCTCAATAAAGGCCTAATTTACTGGTTAAAAATTGGTATAATTGTAAATAAATATGAGATATTAGCAAGTCTTCATTGTAGTCTTTATCACTTTGCTTATTGTCATTCAGTACAATTTAAATTAGTTTAACTAAAAATTTTCCAGTTATTTAAACGATTACTTAGTTTGGCTTTGTTTTCTTACATGAAATAATTCATTGTAACATTCAGCCAACTATTATCTTACTTTGTAATTTATAATTTGAACTTGTAAGCTATTTATTGTTTTGTTTTGCTAACGTTTAAATTTTGCTTCGCATATTAAAGCACTTTTGTGTAAAATGAATAAAATTACTTTTTTTACGTTTCTTTTTTTTTTTGATTTTTTTTTATTGAAAATTATTTCTAGAACATACTTTTATGAGTGATACAAATGCTCAACTAATAAATAGCATACGATAAAAAAAATACCGATAACTGTCGGAAATTTTCCGACACTACCGCTTTTTTTTATATCCCTTGTAGCACTTTTCCTTCCTCAAAAAAAAAAAAAAAAAAATTAACAGATTTATTTAAAGAAATGAAATTCTGAAAGTTATCATTTGACACTGGAGGAATATAATTTTGATAATTCAGAAATAAGCAAATTTACTCTCTGAATGAAAGACGGAAATGTTTAAATTTAACTTTTAATTTTAAAATTTAAGTTTAATTCTTTTATATGAGTAGTATATGGGAGAGTGTTTCTAAGAAAAATAAAAAACATTGTCAACAGATTAAATTTTTAAATTTTTATTTTTTTTCTAACATTAAATTTTTATTTATTCTACGCAGAGATTATCATCATCATCATTATCATCATCATCACTCAAATTATTTCGCAGTGTTTTTGAATTGCAAAGAAAAGAAAGACGATGCTTTTTTGTAATAAATTAGAAGAAACAAAAGGAAGGATGAAACTGACTGATTTGCTGCAACAACGACTCGTTCGAAATTTATAAATGAGGCTGTCGGATAGGCCGAAAAATACAAATCACTTCCGCCACTAACAATTCGTTTTTGTTAGCTTTTTTTTTGCAATTTTGAAAGAATTTTAATGTTACAGAAAATACATTCGAATTTCACTGTTCATTTCAAAAAATTGCAATGATTTGTTCATTTCAAATCATTGCAATTTTTTACTAAACTTTCTCTTTGATGAATTTTTTTTTTTGAAACGCAAATTATTTTTTTAGTTTTGACGAAAAGAAAATAAATGTCTACGCTGAATTAAATCAATCATTAATGCAAATTGAAACAATACATTATTTTTTTTTTGTTTTTGGCTGTTAAGTGTTGTTTTAAAATTGAATTTGATTGATTTAATTTCTTTATCTAATTCAGTGATTTATTCAAATTAATTTAACATGAACTTAAAAAAAAAAATTCTGACGAAAATTCATGAATTGGTCAGTAGAATGACAAGTTCATTTGGTTGAAAAGAAAACATTTCAATATTTTTAAAAAAAAAAAAAAAAAAGGCAAAAAATACAATTAACGCTTACAAATGATAAATCAAATGAACTATTGTTCTGTAAAAAACAAATTTCAAATATTATTATAAAACTCCAATTTTGAATTTCATACTTTAAAAATTTCACTTATCAGAAAAATTTGCCATATATAATTTTACAAAATAACGAATATTTTGTATTGGTAACCGTTAGTTTTGCAAATAAATTCGTGCTGTATTATTTAATTCATTTGTCCAAAAAAAAAAGCATTCCTTTCTATATCGATCACTAAATATATTCAAAAAAAAAAAAACCATTTGTAGATTGAATATTTATAAATGATATATTATATAATAGTAATGGAATATGGAATCGAAAATTCCACAATCGATTATCATCTCCTCTGTTTTTTTTTTTTCCTTTTTACATATCATTTGCTTCGAGCTATTCAAGAATTCAGATCAGACAGTCTCTGATATGTAAAATGCTGTAAACATATTATCATATTTTAGTAGCTATAATTTATGTAATGCATTAGCTATTGTCGCATTTCAATTTCTAAATTATCATTTAATATGTGCATTTTTGCAGTTTGCCTTGCAAGAAAGATGAGTGAAGCATGGGTGACATTAGCAACATCAGACGCATATGCTGTTGGAGCGCTTGTTTTAGCTCATTCATTGAAAATTCAACAAACAACGAAAAAATTACACTGTATGATTACAACTGGCGTATCACAACAACTTCGGTCAATTTATATCACTTTTCAAAATTTAATCCTTATTGATAAATTGATCTTTATTGATAAATCTTTATTGATAAATTGATAATTTGTAAATTTTTTGCATTTAAATGAAGCATGAATGGATGGGGAAAAAAGAGAAGGGAAGAAATTTTTATATGAAAATTTTTAACAAGAAATGTAATGAATTTAAAGAGATGAGCTTGCTGCAACATTTGATGCTATCAGTATGGTAGACATTTTGGACAGTAATGATACAGCTAATTTACGCTTAATTGGCAGACCTGATTTGGGTGTAACTTTTACCAAAATACATTGTTGGAGGCTAACACAATATAGCAAATGTGTCTTTCTCGATGCTGATTGCCTTGTTAGTTTCATAACATTTATTAATTGATAGGAAATTTTTTTTTTCTTTCAAATTATTTTATCTTATTATTATTTTCTAGACCGATAATTTCAGATTATCATTCAGGTTTTTTTTTTTTTGTTTACATTTAGGTAATGCAAAATGCTGATGAATTATTCGATCATGATGAACTTTCTGCAGTAGCAGATATTGGTTGGCCAGATTGCTTCAATTCGGGTGTTTTTGTTTATCAACCATCTGAACAAACATATCTGAACATTTTGAACTTTGCCCTGGAACATGGTTCATTTGATGGTATGATTTTTTTTTTTTTTGCCCTATTGTTTAATTTCTTTTCAATTGATATATGGAAAGGATAAAATTTACTAAGGAGGACTAAAAATTATTAAGGTAGATTAAAAATTACTAAAGTAAAAAGAAGGGTTAAACTTCTAAAGTTGTAAATGATTTTAAGGATTGAAATTATTTATCAAATTATCATTTCATTTTGCCAAATTTATTAACTCAACTATTGATTTATCATCCTTTTTTCGAATTTTAGAAGATATTTACAGGTGGTGATCAAGGTTTGCTAAATGATTTCTTCAAAGGTTGGCGAGATAAACCACCAGCTTTTCGGTTGCCTTTCATTTACAATATGACCTCTGGAGTAATTTACACTTATCAAGCTGCTTTCAAAAAGTTTGGCAGCCAGGCACGTTTCATATATTTCTCTAATTGAAATCATCAAGTTGATTATTCATGTTGCAAAAAAAAAAGAAAAATAAAAATTTTGAGATTTATAAATGTCAGATCACTGACATTCATTTAAAATATTTTTTTATATAATTTTATTTGATTAAGGACATTTAAAAAGATCATTTAAGTAAAAAAAAAAAAAGAAACAATTAAATCAATTTTGAAAAACAAAAAACTACTATTTCTGGTGCTAAAATGAGCTCATTTCATTTGAAAAAAATCGAATCAATTGATAATGGTTATCTATCTTATGAATATATTTAAATTTTTAAATGTTCACTATTTGAAAAATTAAAAACACATTTATTTATTTATTTCATTTGTTTGTTTAATTTTCTTTTTTTTTTTGCAAAATTTAGGTGAAAATAGTTCACTTTTTGGGTCCGGTGAAACCATGGCAACAAACAGCAGAGAGTGTTCATTTCTCGGAATATCTTGCTTACTGGTGGTCATTGTTTAAAAATCAACTAACTTCAAATATCACCACCATATTACATGTGAGTTCGTCACATTCTTCATCAACAACTGAACCTATCACAGAAATAATTCGCATCACCACTCTACAATCATCAACTATCATTCCTACCACAACAACCACCATTGCACCATCATCATCATCACCACCACCACCATCATCATCACGAACAACCGCTACATCTGTCACCGTTATTCCCTTCAATTCTGAAGAGGATATTAGTAGAGATGGCCGAAGGAGGAGTGTATTATTATCATCTAGCAATTTATCACCTGTTCCCTTATGCATGCGAGTTTTCCATTGTATACCGCCAACTTCTGGGGCATGGAAACCATTACGTCATCCACCCACTCATATCGCCAATCAGATGGCAGCTTTTTCACTTGTGAGTGCACTATCGCTTAACTATCTTTTGAGTATTGTTTTGAAAAATTTCAATTTTATCAATCTTTTAATCCTATTTTGTTTAAAATTATCACTTTTCCCATCTGAATGATGATATATGGTGGATATCTCTTATTAAATCTTTTTGAAAGCAGTAGTATTTAAAAAAAAAAAAAAAAAACAAAAATTTGAAATTCATATATGGTAATTAATCGGATAGAGCATTTGAAATTTTCCTCCTAAATTCATATATGTTTCAGTTAAGTTTTAATAAGACATATTATTTTGAAAGTTATTTCATTAGCTTGAAAGAGAAATTAAATTATGAGGAATTGCAAATTATGTAATTTGCATACGGTATTGTTTTTTTCAATGCAAATCAATTTTTTGATTATTGAAATTATCGAAATGAACATTTTAAGTTGTCGAAATCATTACTGTCACAATGTAAGATTCATTAAGATTCATTTAATTAATTTTAATTATTCATGTCTTATTTAATTTTAACTTCAAAATAACTGAATTGAACTTTGATTTTGTGTCAAATTATGGCTCAGTAATTTATGAGGACTCTCTTGTTTTGTCATCGGAAATATTTCATGTTCATCATAATTTATTTCTTTAAAGAACAAATTTCCAATTAATAGGAAGGATAAAAAGAATTGCTTTGAAAATAATAATATTTCATTTCTTTTTTTCCCTTCCATAAGGCTTATTTTAACAGCACAGGCGAAAAGGTTAATTGAATTTCTTAGAATTAATTAAATTTAAATTCTCTGATGAATTATATCTTAAACATATCTTCTAAAGTTTGGCTTTTAAAAAATTTTCAAAATGATTTGAAAGTAAAATGTGTGGATGCTAAGCATGAAATTTAATAAGTAACAATTTTTTTTATTACACTAATTGTTTAATTATGCTAACAAAAAGTTCTTGTTAAGGAAGCCACCAGACGGCTATCTGATATGAATGTTGCATGTTCACAGGTTAGCATTTTTCATCTCATTTATGCATTGCTATTAATTTTGCATAAATTTTTTTGATTGAAAAAAAAACAACGATTTTCCAGGACACCTTTAATCAATAATTGATCATAATAATGCGAATTTGTAACATTAACATGATTGATGTGTGATAGTATTATCAAATTATCTGATAATTTTTTTTTTCCCCATTAACTCGTCACATGCAAACAGTCTTTATTCAAATATATACCATAAATTCTGCAAAACTATAAGAAGATAAAGCAAAAAAAAAGAAATTTTCAAATTTCCAAGATGAAAAAAAAAAGTAATTAATTTTTCATCTTGATAATTTGAAAATTTTTTTGAAACTTATTTTTCTACATATAATTTGCATTTTTGCTAATAACATTAATACAATAGTATATATATATATCAGTAAATGAAAAATGGAAATATTTGCAAAAATTTTCCATAATTTTATTAAAATTTTTAAATTAAAAAAATTAAAAGAAAATATTTCAGATACCGGATGTATCATTTAATCAATCATCACCACCAACCGATGAAGAACGAATGCGAGCTTGGGAAGTTGGACATCCCGATTATCTTGGAGCTGATTCCTACGAGAACATTCAAAAAGCGATCGATCATTCACTGCAATGAGAAACGATTTGAAAGAAATTGAAAAAAAAACATATAAATTTTTAAATATATTTTTATGATCATTCGAAAACGATTTAATTTTATATTCCATTTGAAATGATAATTTTTTAGGCTTTCTGAACAATTGTCCATGAATTTTGCTGAGTGTAAATTTTAGATGTAATTTTTAGGATTGATTTATGTGACAAGAAAAATTTTGTATTTCCTATAGAAAGAATAATTTTTTGAATTTTTTTTCCAATTTATTCAATTAAAATTTTTTCATTCAAAGTTATGACAAAATTTTTCCTATCGATAATACTTTCATGAATGTTCTTTTTTTCTATTTGAATTATGGATGTTTATCAGTGTTTCATTTCGTTTCGTTTTTTT
>UPTC01000274.1:24541-48017 GCA_900537255.1 Acanthocheilonema viteae | reverse complement strand
ATATATATTTTTAATAAACCTAATAATGAAAAAAATAAGTGGAGAAAATGAAGTTGCTAATAAGTGGAATTGAAATGAGTATTCGGTGATAACTGCCGATGTAAAGGTATGTGTTTTGGTTGCCAGGGAACAAAAAATAAGCGAGCAACTTAACGAAAATTTTCCAAAATTTCATTTTAAAAAGCTATCATTGAATGGTAAAACATGACCAAAACTTTTTCTTAATTATTGTAAAACATCTCAAAAGATTTTTACTGTACTAAATTTTGAATTCTAATATGGCTTTTTTTTCATTTATCAGAATTTCTGGATTACGTGCCGAACTATCAACAGTGATGACATAATGACGTAGCGATGCGTATGATCAACAACTATCATTATTCGGAATTTTTTTTCGAAATAAATAAGGTGCCTTTTTAATAAGTTTCATAGAAAATCTATCTGAAAAAAAAAGGATTGTTAAAATTAATGTTTATTTATGGGCATAATTGTTTGAGGAGGACTGTCTTTAGTTTTGTATTTTATCAGTTACCAGCACATTATCATTACAGAATCCTACACCTTTATATACGATCTATGATCAGCGTATTTTAAAACGCGTCCAATATTGATAGTGCTACCTGATGAAAGCTTTTGCGATTAATTCCTTAACCACTATTCGGTGTTTTATTTCCTTATAGATTTAACAATATTTTTTAATACCGCTACAAGTAATGAACATCGGAGCATTTTATTTTTCAAGAGAATAAGCGGTGCTGGATGCTCAAGAAAGCGGTACTGATAGTTTTGGTAACAATAGGAATCTTGTCTTGAAGATTTAGATTATGATTATCATTTCAATAAAAAATATCGCGTAAAAGTCATCAATCTTCCATTTCGATTTAATTACATAATGTATTGCTGTTAAATTTACAGTCCTATATGAATTTGAATTTTTTACTTCCAGCACCTTGTGTTTTATAGGTCTAAGCCGGAAAATGGCTTTCCGGAATGGATCTTTTGTATCTTCAATAAGTTATCAAGATAGTGAAAATTACGCGATAAAAGCAGACGAAAAGCAAAATATAAAGAAATCAAATGCTAGCAATTATTATTTGAATACAGTTGTCAAGGTAATGCCAATTAAATTCAGATTCAATTTGTTTTCTTAAAAATTGAACTAAGACTGAGCACATATATTCCATTACCTTCCACTGTTTTAAATTCTCCGTTCTAAACTTCAAATGAGATTATATTGAATGGATTTAATTTTATTCAAATTTTTTGCTTTTTTCTTTGGAACCTAACATTTTAGCTTTTGATCGTTTTATTGTTGCCGGTGGCTCTTCTTTTTGGTTTATCTTACGAGAAGCTTAATAAAAAAGCAATTTCTGGAAAATTTTTGAATGAAACAGAATGCTCTCAAACATGCAGGTAAGTTGCAATATCTGTTTTGCAATTTCAAAAATTTCTATCAAGCATGCTTTAAGATTCGAAATACGAAGTATTTCATTTCTATATGCCTTCATTTTCCTTTTCTGCAATGAATAATCCATATTCCTCTGGAATAATCTCAACTTGCAGAGTCCCACCTTGCTGTATTACTCGCCTATCTGATCACAACCTCTCTGAACCTCTCATTTTTTTGTTTTTTTCTCACCTTGAAGATATGACATTAAATTTTGAAATCGATATCACTTCAATTGTAGTAGTATTAGCTATTTTTTGTAACTGTTGATGAAAACATTAATCAATTGTTCTTAAATACCATCTCAAATTAGCCTCCGTGTTACTCAAATTAACCTCCGTGTTCAAATAACAAAGGCAGATCTTGAAATTTTATTAAAAAATCTTCGCTCATATTTTGTTTCTGTTAAAAAATTTGATGCATTCTGGTCTTTTCTGGTAATTTTATTTCTGTAAAGTTATGACTTTTTTATTAAATTCAAGAATTTGAATGAGAGAATGTCAGTTTGTACTAATACAAATCGTTGCGATTTTTCCAGGATCAGATTTGTGCAAAGTATTCCTGATAACTTAATTTTTACAACAATCATTCGTTCACATTCAACTTACACTGATAAGAAATTCAAACAGACAATTAATTCTTGCAGCATACAAAACAAGTCTTCGCGGCGAGCATGTTTTGGATTATGATTATTGTCGATCGCATTCTGATCAAGTAATAACGGTTTTGATTTCTACTGATTTCTCACTCAGTCATATTGAAACCGACTGATAGTCTGAATAAGTTTTTCATCCACAATTTAGTTTTTTGTCCTTTAATTAAGGCGAACATGTCGAATGCTGTTAGCTTTACAACTTTAACGTTTTTTCAGGGCAGAAAAATTCATGATGCTCTGGTAGAAGCAGGATTGAAAAGAAAAGTTCGCATACGAATGATCGAAAATTACCCTCCAAAAGATAAGGGTGACAACGAAGATGGCATCAATTTCGCTAAAACAGGTTTTTTCACAAAACACAACTAATAAGGGGATAAGTTAAGATAGAATAGGATTTCTATCTATTAAAAATCATTTAATTTTCAAAAAAACTTATAACAAATACAAAAAGAAATAAAATTCTCAGATTTATATGTGCAAGTATAAGCGTCATATTTTGAGGTGTTATTAGCAGGCGCAGTTTAAATCTTGAAAATTCGCTTGATGCACACAAAATTTGTCATTAGCGATTCCGAGCACTTCCATCTCGGATCAGCAAATCTCGATTGGCGATCACTTAATTAAGTACTGTTCCTTGGAAAAATTAACAAAGATAACAGAAAATGCGAGCTAATCGTAGTTAAAATCAGCGCTTTTCTATATTTCAATATTTTAATTTTTGCAGATTCATTTTCCATCTAAAAGAAGAATTGTTTGAATCATTTTCGAAGGCTCAATATTGATTCGTATGCTATTTGTTTCTTAAGAAACTTGAACTGGGAGTTATTGTTGATTGGATGCTGTTAAGAAGGCAAAAAAATTTTTATACGTTGAAGTGATGGACTATTTTCCGATGTTTGTTTATAATCTACCAAGAAGGTAAACAAATGATAGAAATAAATCTTTTGTTAAAAATTTGAATTTACATTCCAAAATAAACTGTTCCAAAATTAAGTAACTATGGAATAGGAGTGGGCAAATAAACTTATTTTTGATGAATTCGTCATGTATGTTTCTTAAAATAGCAACAGTATTTTTTTGATGAGCTTACACTTTTCAGGTTCAAAACTTCATCTTTAATTCTCATTTTCGATATTACGAAACATTTGGGTCCGATTTTGAAGATAATAGTGCAATCAAGTATTGTGTTTTAGATTCATTACTAGCTTTAGGCATATATAAAACTGTCCACGCTAATAAATTTTTTAAGCTAAGCCAATTTCAAAACTTGGGTTTTATGAAATTTCTTATGATTTAAATATATTTTAAGGTATATAAGTTTGGCAGTTATTGCATGGCATATGTCATAAAAGAATTTCAAAACTGATTCCATTATTCAAAATTTCATATGCGAATGCCTTTTGAAGTATTTTGAAGGAATAAATTATGCAAATAATTTTCTTTAAAAAACAATATGATGGATCACATTTCAAGTAATGATTGCAATACCAACGCCAAAAATTATCTGCAGACTGTTGTAAGTATGCTTTTGCTTCTGGTAGCCGCTTTCGGTGATCTCGAAAATTTAATTAAATGAAGTAAAGTATTAAATAATAATAAACAGAAAATTTATGGTCGGCTTCGAAGGAAAGAAAAGAAAATACGAAGGATTGTGCGATTTGATGATTAAACAAACGGTCATTACTTTTGTTTCCTTTAATGTCTCAAAAAAAAAAAATCATAGAGAGTAAATGACAAAGATGAAAGCAAAATGACACCACTAACTTTTTAACAAACACAAAACGAAGTTAATTGAATTCGATAATCTTCAGTTAACAAAACTGCGATGAAGAATTTGGAGCAGTGAAATGAAATATAACAAATTACCATTTCTCCAAGCTGAAGTGACATTTAATAAACTGTTACATGAACATTATCAAAAGCAATTAGTGAAAGACGATCGGTGATGAAAATATCTCAATAAGTATTCGATGACATTATACAGTTTATTAATCAATTCTTTATGTTTGAGAAAAAAAAACAGCAAGTTATTTTTAAAATACTTGTGGAAATTGATTTGAATTAAAGATGAAATTTGTAAAACACAGGAAATTTATTTAAATTTCCTAAGCCTCAATTATCTATAAATTTTTGAGATGGTTACTTCACAACTGTGGGTTTTAACTCTTGTGAGAATTAAAGAGAAGCTTTTGCCAGATTGCTGTAACGAATATGTTCATGCAAGTTTTTGAAAACTTCCGCTCTTAAATTTCATATTTAACTAACTTTATATTTTGCAGAAAAGCGATGGCTTCAGCCTAATATGTTATTCATCAATATTGTTATTTGCAGAACGTGCATGATAACATCACTAGCTGTATGGAACTTTCTTGATACTTTAAGTAGAATACCATAAAAGGATAAAGGAATAGTAAGTGGATCAATCTGTGAGAAAGTCAGTGATACACACTCTCTACATTGTTCATTCATGTCTTTCCTTGATGATTTACAATACTATTAATAATGCATATGTGTATAAAGATATTCAGATGCAGTAGTGGAGGTATTACGAAATTATTTTGTAATCACTTTCAAAAAATTATAAAAATATGTTCAAAGAAAATTCTTTTTGATAGATTCAAAATATTAAAAATTAAAAGCGCTAAATTCATTGAGAATTGTACGAAATAGCTTTCTGATTACAGGAAAAACATTTTGAGGGCTTTAACTTTGCAACAGATGCATATCGAACTTATAATTCGAGCTATCATGATAAATCCCTAAAGATCTACTATTCTTATTATTGCAATAATATTGGGGAAAATATAAATTAATTTGAAACCAATAAAATTATTCATGCAGTTCGAATTATCAAACAAGATTTCAGGAATTTCATCTATTCGCAATAAATATTTCTCTTTGCGTGTTGTTTTTTTTTTTTTTCAGGATCATAAAAGAGCCATCTCATTACTGTAAAAGTAGCATTCATTATTTGTACTTTATGAAAAGCTCATTTTTCGCTTTTCTACTCTGAAATTTTCATCCTGATGTATTGTTGCTATTGTACATTAAGGAATTTCAAATTCTTTTCTTCATGATATTGGTTCAGAAATTATTTCAAGAAAATATATAATGCTTAAGAATGAATATATTTTGTTTTATAAAGTGCAGTTAGCTATTCCGATGAAAATTTTATTTAACTAGTAAATTTACTGATTTATCCTTTTTGCCCTGCCAGTGTATGATTCTATATTGGAAATCAAGTCCAATTTCTGTACCATATTTAATGAATTAAATCAAAACTAGCATGTAGAAATACCGGGTCACTCGATTAGTGAATCAAAATGCACAAAGAATTATATTATTAAGTCTTAGAATATTTCATTTGTCTGAAAGTGTAAGATTTTGTTGAAAAATTCAGAGCTATCCTAGGCAAAATTGATTACAATAGATAAGATGGCTAATTTGTTATCAGTAGTCTGGAATCTATTGACTACGACATCTGTAAATAACAAACTTCAAGTAGTGTCCTCATTTTTCTTTTTCGTAGAAAAATTATCTATAGTATGTAAGAATTGATAACAGAAAACTTTATTATTCTTTCTGGACTTCAAAATATGGCGAAATTATAACAAAGTGTTAAAAACTTAACATTTCATCAATGCAATATTAAATCATAATCAAATTATTAATGATAAAATGGGATTCATAAAATAAAAAATGATGAAATGTAATAACAATAATGTGAATAGCATGTTGAAAAAATGATAACTATCATTTATAAAATGGGAAATAATTTGATATGTTTTTAGAAGTATTATTTGATTATGGATCTAATGATGAAGTGATTGCGCGTCACTTTGTTGTTGTGCAATAATTTATCCAAATCGATACTGAGAAGAAAAAGTTTTGCTCACTCATTGTTTATTTCAAGAAGGTTAACCGCCATGCTTCAAGCTTAAAAGAAACTTATATTAATATCGAAGGGAATATTTGTGAAAGAACTGGGAAGCAGTAGATTGTTCTCTAACAGCTGAAGAAATTTGAAATAAAAGTTAATTTGAAATCGGTCGTAATTTTCTAAAAACAATAATGTACAAGAAAAATCCGGTAATTTCCGAACTACGACCTTACGAAATTCAATTTCTGACCTGAGTTGGTTTATTTAATCCCATTTTGCTTCGATTAATTGAAATATAAACTAATGTATCAGATATCATCGTAACGATTTTTGCAACAATTGAGCAATTGATAGAAACACAGAAATTTTCTTCTACTTACTTTTATCAGTGATTTTATAATTATAGCACAGAGATAGAAAGTTCCGATTCTCTTGTTGAACGGATAATCTTTTTTTAATTTTATCAGTGATTTTATAATTATAGCACAGAGATAGAAAGTTCCGATTCTCTTGTTGAACGGATAATCTTTTTTTAAAGATCTTCAAAGAAAAAAAATTTACAACAATGTTTTGAAAATAGAAGTGGCTCGGAAATGACTTACATAAAATTGGAAGTGGCTCGGTAATAATTTACATGAAGCAAATGAACTGAGTTTTTTAAACAATTAATTTGTTTTGAAGTTAGAAGTGGCTTGGAAATAATTTGCATAACTTGATATTGTCATGTTTAGACATTCTACATCATCATTTCCGGATTCCGTTTAAACATGCCTTTAATTTTCTTTTAAGATTTCAAGATTTTTTAAAATATTTACAACAATAAAGCCAGAAACTTTCAAAGAAATCATTTCGTCATTCCTGGCTTCGCAATTTTTTTCAAGAAGATAGTTTTGTATGATTGAGAATGCTTCAAAACTAATGCTCTGTTTTTACAAACTAATGATTAAATTTGAATAATAGTGCAGTGTGATGAAGCAGTCCTTTTATGACAACATGAAATACATAAAATAATGACATTGTTTTTTACACTTTTCGTCCGTCAGGATACTCTCAAATTTCGACGCGCCCTTTTTCATATCTTCCATTTTCATTTGGCTTACCGTTATAAATCAATTCGAGAAGTCTGAAAATACTGAATTTGTATTTTATCTTGCAAAAAATGCCATCCTTTTCATTTCGGCCGTCAGAAAGCACACCTTTTGTGGATTGTTGACACATATAAATTGGTTTTAAATGCCAACGGTATGATTTTTGAGATTCTTTTTGGAGATTCTCAAAGTGAGCTCCAGCTACATTTAAACAAAAATTTGTTTCTCAAAATTTAGAATTTAAATAAGCAATGCTTAAGAAATTAAATTTCTTGAGAATAATGACTATTTAAATTATTGGAAAGCGGATTGTTCATAGCATTACTTCCCTATTGATTGATTTTCCATGATTTTATCGGGCAATGTTGATTTCCCTTCCTTTATTTTCAAAATTGATTCAGTTAACAAATATAAAGGAGCCTTTTCCCATATTTCGATCAATAATCCATTAATTTTCTCATGTCATTTTCACAGAATTTTTAAATCTATCGGTCTATTTTCCATACACTGAGTGAACAAATAATCAATATCAATGAAAGTTATACCACTTAAATAATTCAATTTAAATAATAAAATATTAATTCAATATCAATAAAATTATACCATTTATGTTTAAATTTTCATTTTAGCTGCTCATTCGTTAGATTGAGTTTATAGCAGTTTATAACACTTTTTTGTTGCATTTCTTTCGAAACAAGATATATGGGTGGAGAATTAATATTGACGCAAAACCACAATTTGTAACAATTTATGATTGCGATGTTTTCTAAAACTGGTCATAAGAGAGAAAGGAGGTGTAATAAAAAAAAAGTTCAGACCACCATCTGCTATCTTAGCTTTTTTTGAATTCCATTTATTCGTTAGCAAAATGAAAGCATACATTAGTTAAGAGCTTCAACATAATTATGACCGCGCGGATTTAAACTGCATTCAAAAAGCTTAAAGAATTATTAAGTTGATTCACTTCCAAATTGAGAATTCAGCTGTAAGCTTAGTAAGATTAGGATCACTTTAGTATTTGAGTATATCTTAATATTTTGCATTCACTGTCTTCTTTAAATTATTCTTTCGTCTTGTTGATTTCTTCCAACTTTTCTTTCAGACAGGTATGCATGCTTCCGGATCCTTTTCATCAATAGTATGTTTCGTACTTTTTTCTATGCTAATCTTTTTAATGTTATGTCACTTAACCAACTTCAATTTTGTGCTAAAGATCAAATTTCATTCGCAGTCGATAGAGAGAAATTGGAGAATTCAGGAATGTACACCATTTCCAAGAAAAAGCATTGTATAAGTTATTTTTTAATTACACCGACATCAGCAATTACTGGATTTCATTAAGCTTAAGTTATGAAATTGACTATTCGCTCCAGAAATGAAACTTTTCTTGACAAAAAATCTTCTGCCAATCTTAAGAGATGCTTTATTCAGACAAAATGGTGTATCAGAAATAGATAAATGAGCATTTTAACTGAGAAAACATGAAAATGATTCTTTGAATTAAAGCCTTGCAAATTTTACATTTATGGATCTTGAGATCCTATATGTTATGGAATTCAGAGAATTCAATCTATCGTGAAATTCAACCTATTTCTTTTTACATCATTATACTTTCATCACTTTTTAATTGCTAAGTCCCAAAACTAATTTCTAGAACGAAATATTTTATGATTCACCTGCAATAAAAACTGTTAAAATCAATAAATAAACAAAATTTGTAATTTTCAAACAATCAGTCAAAAATTTTCTGATAGTACATAAGTCGGAAACAAAATGGTAGCAAAATCATTGAATAACAAATTGATAATAATTCCCTAATTCAGTAAGGAATAGCTGATTTTTATATTTCTAAAGTTTTTCTTTTTCATCAGTCTTTTTTTCTTCGCAAATTTTTTCCATTGAAATGAGGCAAGCAAGCTTAAATTAGCTCTCTTACCATCAGTCTCTGCTATTATTCTGTGTGTGAGCAGCAGCATAAAATTATGTATGAAAGTGGTCATTAAAGGAAAATTTTGGGCGATTTATTTTAGATTATAAAATTTTATCCACTTTTGGGATTTCAAAATGCATGTTAAACAAACCAATTTATAGTTAGCGATTAAGTTTGGAGCATTTATTTGTTGATATCGATGCATATATCTTTTTTTTGATTGTGGAAGAATACAATTATGCACTAGAAATTTTTTTTTCACATGAATCATTTTTTGATTTTAAATGAGAAGAAAAATTTGGTGGAAATGGTGTTTTTTAAAAAAACATACTCCAAAAAATTTTGAAATTAAATTTCATAACTACTGATCGATATTAAAAGCCACAGCAAGGCAGAAAGATGTGAGAAATTCTCGTGAAAGTGAATCACTGAAAAAGTACAATTTTAAAACTGAAATAATGCGCCAATATTTTAGACAAGAAGGGAAATAATTCAAAATGCGAAATTCCCATTGAATAACTGAACCACTTTTAGGTTTCTTCTTCGAAATTACATATTTATGAAAAAAAAGGGAGCCAGCAGATTCCAAAACTTTGTTTAAACCATATCTGCAATCTTTTATATATACTAGAAATTTTCTTGTTCTCGAATTTAGAGAGCCAACCGTTTCTAATGTAGATCACTGGTTAACATCTCTTTTAAATACTCTCATCCTTTAATTCATTTGATTTTTAACATTGGTTTAATATCTCTACAATTTTAATTATTGAAAGTGCCAGCAAAAAGTTTAACATTTTTCGCATGCAAATACAATAATAAAAATTGGGATTCAAAAAATATTTCAAGTCTTTTGTGTCTATCATTATCACAAAGCTCTGCTTTAATTTGATTTAATATTCATTAATTCTTTAAATTTGCTTTTTTATTGAAAATTTATTCTTTCAAAGTGTTTTAACAAAATATCTATTCGAAGAAATTGCAGTTTGGGTGTGATTGAATTTGTTAAAAAGTTTGATTGAAATTTGATTCTGACATATGTCGACCGTTTGCTTTTTCCCACAAATCGATCATATTTTGGGATTCAAAATTCTTCTCACAGAAATAAGGAACTTTTGGATTATTCCTAATTTGTTTGACTAATAAGCATTAATGATATTAAATCATTACTTTTTAATTATTGTTTGCTATTTGTATATTATTAGAGCAAGTTAAATAACTCTTTCATAAGCTTGCAGGCGTAGAATACATTTTGATTATACTTCCTGTTTCATGCATTTATTGCTAGTGACGATGCATTCATATCATATCGCTATGATGATGTGATCCAAAACTTAAAACTTAAAATATTTTTCAATACCAACTTATTTTTAATATTACAGCTTTTAAGTTTTAAATCAAAAAAAAATTTAAACTTGTGTTGGAAAATTTATATTAGGGATATAGATATTTACAATTCGCGAGATACCGAAGTTTGAATGGCAGTGAAATTTAATCCACCATGTCTTAAAAAGCATAAAAAATATACTGCTTAATCATCAGCTTTCTTCCATGTAATTCAGTAATATTAAACTCACCAAATTATCTCAATAATTCAAAGCGGTTTGAATGAATGGCTGGTTATAAAATCTCATATTGTTGTGAAAGGAATATGCTATTAGACGAATAATGAAGATTTGAAATTTTCGGGAAAGTATTGAAATTATCGATCCATACTCTTATGAGGAAACGCCTTAATTCATTTTGTGAAACTTTTTTGCTTGATTTGATTTGGCTCCACAGTTTGGATTGTGGTCTTAACCAAATAAAGGAGAATCATTCTTTAAAATTCGAAAGTTTTTCTCTGGCAAACTTTTACCATACTTTTTGACATTTACATATTCAGTGCTAATATCAGAGATCAAATACTCAAGTGATTACATAATTATAGGAATCACAATTTGAAATTTTAATAGCAAAATTTAGGTAAAGATTAATGGTAAATATAACTGTAATTAATATACTAATAGTTACCAAATTACTTTTCTGTAATCATTGAATTTTGTACTACAATTGAACAGCATTCTTCAACCACCATTGCAAAATCAATACCTCTATTTTCCTCCGTTGCTAAGTACTTTGTTCACAATTTTCTAAATAAGCTTTTTTTTTCGTTATAAAATTTATTTTCACAGTCTCGAAGTTATAAAAAGCTATAAATAAGCTTTAAATCATTCATTAAATCTTAGATATAACATATATTCAAGTCTCTTAAAAAATATAGATGTTACATATATTTAATTTTTATAGATTTCAAAATTCACTAAAATTTTAATTACTCGTTAGCACTTACTATTTGCATATGCATGTCCACTTAATATTAACCTACCATTTATATCTTGCTCGATTTTCCAGCAAACAGAGTAATTTCTAATTAATATAATTATTACTTTTTGTAAACTCTCTGCAGCAATTAAACTCTTTGCATTCAATTAGCATTAATTGAAATTATAACGAATTATTATTCTTTAGAGTGTTATAAAGTACTCTGAAAAATATCCCCACTAAATTTTCGTTTCTTGGATTGTAAGTTCTTTGTTTAGGAAAATGTAAATAATAACTTCTCGAATTACAATTCTGAATATGAAACCAAACGAAGATTTTCTGAAGCATACGATGATTGAAATTGAGAAATTGGGCTTAAAAAACTGTTGTATGATGTGAATTGAATTTTTTAATAAAGCAATCAATTATTTTTAAGCCATTAGTAAAACGATGAGCGATAAAAAACTGTAATGAACAGTTTAAAAAAAAAACAAAGACAGCAGAATTTGAATAAAAAAATATTTTGCTAACTGCCACTGCTATTTTAATGACTGATGCTATTGGCATGGTTATCAAAACTATTCAAACTTTCTTACGTCATCTTAACAAAATAATAATCTCATGTTTATATAATACTGGCTTAAGTATTTTGAAAATAATTTATTATCAGGAAATGAGCAAAACAATGACGAAAATGGCATAAAGGTAGATGGGAGAAGGGATATAAATAATTTACTTTTTGTTACAAAGGGCTTGAAATTTTTATCTTGGGATTTTTTGGAAAATGATATTCTAAAAGAAATTCTTGCATTGAAATCTGAAACCTGAAATCTGCAAAAAGATTTATTTGGTTAAAAAAAGTATAGAATATAAAAAGGTTTTATGAGTTATAAAATTTTTATTTTATCGATAATTTGTAAATTAACAACACGCCAGTGATATGCGTGCAGTTGGAATAAACTCAATTTCTTATTATCGTATACTTCAGAAAATTTTCTTTTGGCTTCATATTCAGAATTTTATTTAATTTAATGCCAAATTTCGATAAATTCAGGCAGTGTCGCTCAATTTCATTTTTACAGCATGCTATATTTTAATTAAAAATGAGGCATAGCATTTCTGGTTCTATAATACATATGAAATTACTACTGATATAAATTTTTAGTAGTATTTTTAGAATTTCCATATATAGTAAATATTTGACATCTCAACATAAAGTAACATAATTGTGATTAGTAGGTTTTAAAATTTAACTTATAAAATATAATTTCTATCTTCCAAACTAAAATAAGGAAAAACATAATAGAGTAAGGACAAAAATTTTTTTAGATTAGAAATACCTTTGCGAAATAATTTAAAATCAATTACATCATCGATTGGAAATGTTGTGGAAAATCGATTTTAAAAGATTCTTCGATCCTTCTAGCAAATAAGAGAAAAATAAGAGAGGTCTTTGACTTACTTTTCTGATGAGCCTTTGGAAAGAGCCTGAAGCATAAAAGAAAATGATAAATCAAGCTTGGCGTTGCACTACTCAAGCATAATTAATCTTTTTCACTAGATAAGTAAAATGAAAATAATGAAAATGTGAGAATAGCTACTAGCAATAGTTCAAAAAGCCTTTTCCTTTTTCATCTACCGATATTCTATTCGATATATTTTAAACTAAGCACACTGTTTAAATTTGATGTTTAAATTTGATTATAAACACTAGTTCCAACTATATCCTTTTATATCTTATATGTGTCTAATTCATATTTTCTAAAAAGACCTTCTTTGTTAAGATGCTCCTACGATGAATATACTTTGGGAAGCAGCTGGGTTACAACTCTATCCCTTACGAACAATCCATTTTTATAAATTTTTGAAATCAAGCTTTTCCTGCCAAATTCATTTAAGAATTCATTTCCAGTTGGGAATTATGCTTTATTAAACCGCCCTCGTTTTTATTTTTTACCACAAATCACAATACCATACATCTTTGAACTTCAAGTAAATAAAACGCATGTTAATTTCATTTAAGTTGTTTCTACATGAAAGGCAATGTCGTCTATCATTTATACTTAAATGAAATTTAAGGTTGAGGGTAAAATACTAATGAATGTAGTTAAACTCAGATGATATCTTCAGGTAAATACTTTTCGTGGCCCAGTAGTTGATTCTGGCACTCATATTTTTACTTAATCTCCCGCTTTCTATTTATTATGGATTACTCGATTTTGTGTATATGATAATGTTTGTTAATTGAACAGTAGAAAGATCGTAAAATTTCGGCATTAGTGTTATTAGTGATGATATGATTAGCGGAAGCTGCAAACATTAGGGATAAGTATCTTCGATGCAGATCTCAATTGAATCTCACCGAAAGGATAAATGAGGAAGATTTTCCCGACATGACAAACGTTGGGAAATATGTGTAAAAAAATTTCGACTGATTTAGCAGTGTCCAATAAAAGGTACAGTTTAAAACATTCCTACCAGTTAACAAAACTAATTCAGGTTTCTGAATATTTTTTTCAGTTTTTTTTTGTTTTCGGATATTTTGATCATTATTATTAGATCAATGCTTTCTTTTTTTAAAAAATTTTTAACACTCTAATTAGGTATTCGAACAAATTCTTTCTAGTCACTTATCAGAATGGATTTTTTCATTTTACTAAAGTAAATTATTTTTAGTATTCGTTCACCAGAATGTAAAACAACAGAACAATAGAGCAGAAGTTACTATGTTTTAACATCTGATCAAATTTTAAGATTTTTCAGAATAGCAAAAAATGGAAGTAATGACAATAGCAAGAAAACAATTACTGATGAACTGAAATAGGATAGTATTATATAATATTAATATTTTTCGCTAACATTTCTAAATACGGCTGGTTGATCAGATAAAACAATAAGTTTAATGCTAACTTCATCCTCGACAATACTCTATAATCAACTGTTACTCATTTATTATTATATATACTATTCTAACTCGGACATCATTTTGAGTACAATTGAAATGTACTGATAGGAAAAAAATAGACAACTATATATTGGCCAGGAAAAGAATGACAAATGTGAATGTTAAGCATCATTAAATGAGTTCAACATCCTAACTTAATACAGTCTAATTTTTTTTGGTAATGTGATTGTGCATTTAATCAAACTTTCATTCTGCCCTAATGCTCAATAATTTCAACAATATCTTGCATCCCGAGTAAAATGTAACAGAAGTATTCCCATTTTTTCTTCGATTTTTTTAAAAATAAAATATGCAAGTAGTAAAAGGGGATTTTGATCTAAAATATGTTTACTTATGCTTCTTAACATTAATTATGCTTAAATCTACAAGCAATTTCAGTCTTACTAATTATTTTTTCAATTATTAGCAAATTTTAACAATATCTTGCATTCCTTTCAATTACCAGCACTATTTTAAATTAGAAATTTGGTTCAGTGCATAGATATGAATTGATTTCGTCATTTATCTAAGAATTGCATTGCAAACACTATGCAAAATATGCGAAGATTTTTAGCCTGTCCAGAAAAATGCATTTCTCAGTGTGTTTTTATCTTATCATTTATTTTGAATTTTAATCTCCGGAGTAAGCACAGTTTTACTTATGGAGCCATTATGACAAATGTTCACTTTTCTAAGCCATATTTTCGTTTCTAAACACAAAAGTGCTCGTATATGTAGCTATGCTAAAGTCTATTTACGCTATTATGCTTAAGAAAGACATGGATAAGCTTTTAATTTAGTTTCAAAAATGAGACCATTTTGACATTTTAAATTTCTTAAAAAATTTCTTATCAGCCTGTTGTGTTTTTTCATCAATTTTAAAAGATATCTCTCGATCAGAATATTTCCACTCTAAATTTTTTCTCCTTGATTTTTCAAATTTCTTTTTCAAAATCGTCAGTTCGCTTCAGTTAACAATTAAATTCCTTCATTTTAGCTTGTAGAAATAATTCGCTTTTATTCGACAAAATTTTGCAACCGTTTACTTCATCTACTTTTTGATGTTAAATTTTCTGATCCTATAATCGTTTTCATATACAAATACGCCAGGTAAATAAAAAATTCACGTATTCATTTCAAGCAGAAATAATTTAGATGTCTTAAATAGGAAGGTTTTAGTAATTATGCACGTCTTCGACAAGGCTATAAAAAGCGAAAATTTTGAAATGCGATAAATAGACTTTTTGTTTCCGATTTGTTTATTTAAGAGCAGCTTCAAATAAAGCCTTCGGCAAGACCAAGTGCTTGCTTAAGCTTTTGTTGATGATTCATGTAAATCTTTGTTATGTTTTTGACTCAAGTAGTATTGCGGATGATGTCTAGCATCGTATATTGAATAGCTGATACCAACATTTAACCTATGAACTTTTTAATTACTGAAGTAAGAAAGATGATACGATATCAAGCTCATGTGTATCATTTGCATCATTCATTACATTCTTCAGTATTTTTTAGATCATCTGACGTTTATCAATCTTATGAAGAGAAATAATAATGACAAATACAAGTAGTCAAGGTAACACCTGCTAATCGAGTACAATTTGCTAACTCATTTAGTTACCGATGTAAATATTTTGTCAAATAATCTTGAATGACGCGAAAAAGGCACTGAGTTTTAGTTTAATTCTTTGTCAAAGGATTTGATAAAGAGTTGCATCTTAAAACAATTAACTAATTGAAGTTTTATAATGTTTCATATGCGGAATAAAATGGTCAACAACGACAGGACTAAAATATTTTTCTCGAGCAGAACAAATATGATCAAGCATCTACTCATTGTGTGCATTTATTTCATCATATATATTCTTTTCCATTCATCTCCATAAGTTTTTTTTATTCATGAATGTTTTTCCGAGTTAGGATTTAGAAATATCAGATTGTGGAAGAGAGCCTATTTTAGGTTACATTCATATTTTTGCATTTACCCATTTGTTCACTTATATATCCGTCTCATCGTACTCGTTGAATAGTTTTTGAGACGTTTGAATTGGAAATTAATGTAGAAAACAAATTGCGTTTCATTCGTAAGTATGTCACATGTCAACAGATGTCGCATTTATTTTAAATATGCGTAGTTTTTTCCTTCTACGCCTTTTGTCCGCTTACATTAAAATTTTATTTTATTTGCTACTCTGTATCTTGAAATTTCAGTTCACTTCAATCGTTCACATCAAAAATAAGGTAATCATTTGCTGTAGGGTATGATCCAATCTACAGTATTTACTGAATTCACTACCAAGAGTCAATTTTCAGAGAACGAAAGGCAAGTTTTAATTCGTTTGCGTTATTTTATTTCACTAAAAAGAAACAGAAATAATATAATCTTTCCCTGTTCAGAAAAAGAAAGAAAATAAAGTTTTTCAACAAAAGTATTTTTGCTAGAATTCTTTTTTTGTAGGAAATATGATGCATGATGATAAACCGAGAAAATAAAATTATTGAATAGTTAAAAAAAAATATCAGTCCAGATTATTGTACATTTTTGAAGAATCGATGCTTTTTTAATTTGTCTAAGCCAAGCACTTTTGTTTTGGGTTTTTTTGCGGATAAAGTTTAGCTATTCGGACGAAAGAGAACTATTTGTGTACGCTCTGATGAACGAAAACTATGCAGTGGACAGTAAGCTGTTAGGAAACTAAGCTGTTAAATAACATTGGATAGGAAAGAAGAGAAAATTGTCAACTTGCACAATGAAAAGTTTATGTAAATTCATGGTAAATCACATAGTAATAAGATATGATATATAGATTAAGTACTAACGGAAGTAGAATTTTAGAACTTGGGAACGACGCCGAGACGATATTGTTGTTGTTACAATATGGCTGATAATGCTTACTTATGCACTTGCTTCGAATATTCTCATTCTAATTGGCATTGTACGCAATAATTCTATGCGATGCTCAACAAGGTACTTTTTGGCGCTCTTGTTATCTTACTCCATACTTTTAAATTACTTTGCTGAATTGACATCTAGGATGACAAGGCTAATTATGGGTTTGCATTACTATATGAGATGGAACGTCTTCGGTTCTCTCTCAATTCATTTTTATTAATTCAAGGTGAAGAGTTTATTGTAATGTTGAATATTGAAGAAGCCATATATTTTTGAAAATTCTGCAAAGAACATTACCACAATTATTCAGTCATCTGATGCAACATGTTTTCTGGATGTTGACATAGTAGGTGCAATGAATGGATGAGAATCTTATCCTAAATGTAATATTCCGAATTTCTATCATAAACTATCTGAGTGATGAAGTACCTTAATGCTGCAGAATGACGAGAAGGGCATGTTTTTTATAATAAGATAGACGGAAGGGATACTGATGAGATACTGGAAGTCATTAATGAATAAGAATTAATTTCCTGAACGAACTTACTTTTCATTTATCCTTTCTTCTCGACAGGATTGTATATCATATCAATAATTTCATTAGTAATTTATATACATAATTCTATAAACAATAATGTTTCTAAAAAATTGCAGATTCCATAAAGTATTATATTTCTCAATAAAATTAGATAAATAGGATTCTGTTTAATTGCATGTAAATTACAGCTATGCTTCGTTATTAAAATAAGAGCGAGTCTAAGCTATGGAAATATACACTTTTGAAATGTGTTTAGAGGAGTAAAATTTAGTTCTTAATGCTTGAATTCGACAGATTTCTTAAACCATTGTCTTAAATATGAAGTGCCAATCCAAGCAATACTCCAATTATTCTCTAGAATAATATTTGCTCTATTTATTGCATAGATTAAAGTCTTTTTATAATCTTTTCGCGAAATTTCATATGTCTTGTCGTGCTAAAGAGATAAAAGCAATCACTTCAACTGAATTTGTGAGAAGTTTGACTCCAGCCCCTTTATGAAGTCATAAGGAAGCATCCCCGATGAAAGGCGACTGATGCGAAAATCTGCTTGAAAGGTGATATCCAGTAAATGTTTTCATGAACTAAAAATCGGTAAGTAAACTGTATTTCGAACCGTGTCTTCTGGTGTTAAATCAGAGCGCTAAATAGACAACTTTCTAAGAATCTCAAATCAACCCTAAACAACTTTTATGAAAAATATTATTGAAGGATGAAACTTAGCGAGGCATCATCTATTTGTATACGAAATGGATCCAATGAGTCTGTTATGATCCATTCGAAATTACTTTTTATTTTGCTCGGCACAGATTAGTGTGTTTCTTTGAAAGGAATGAAACCCTCCAAATATATTTCCTTTTAAGACAATGAAATCGAAGAATTTTAAAATAAGTGAAAAAGACTCAAGGAATAGACGAAGAATGAAACGAAAAGTCAGGTTTTTGCACTGCACTAAAATAATGTAAATGATTATATCATCATAGCAAAAGTTCGAATGAAAAAAAGTGCAATTGCCAATTGAAAAGAGTCTCCTCTGAAAACGTTTGGATAAGCGAAAGGAATGCTGCAGAAAAATGAGCAATGATTTCAAAATTATGTGCTAGCAGCCAATAATAAGAATACGAGAAGGCATTGAGAAGGAAATGTCGCTCTATCAATAGCCGATTGCAGCATCAGGAGAGATTGAAGATGCTATAAACCTGTAAAAATTTATTTATAATCTAATTCACTTCTCGCATCGATAAGCCATCATTTTAATTTTTAATCTTCTACACTGTTAGTAATTTTTGAGTGAAAGATAGAAAAGCTTTCAATAGTATACCATCAAATGAGCTCATAAAACGGTAAGCATTTGGAAATTTCTTCCAATTTCAATTAGTTGTTATTTGAGAAAAGCATATAGTGCAGTAAAAAACGCATGCAATTTTATTCAGGAAGTTTAAAAATTTATCTCTTGGTCAGCATTCTCACTTAATCATATCATTTTAGACAGTAAGCGACTAACAAAACTTTTAGAGATATACAGCAATGGGGAAAGAACGGCAGGATAAATGTCCTTTTTGTTTTTAAATAGGTGTGATACCACATTTTATGGTCTATATTCTGGTCATTTCTGAAACAAATTGATACAAAGCTGTGTGATTTAATTTTGTTTCACAAAATATTTCAATAAATTTTATATTTGATGTTTTCCATTAAAATCGGTTCATTTAATTACCACAAATTTTTTTGTAATATATTTTAATTATTTGGGAATAATTTTTTCACTAGTTATTATTGAAGTGAAGTTAGGGTTGCGTAGTAAGCAAATTTATTTGCTGAGAAAGAGAGAGAAGAATAAAAGAATAGAAAGTTTAGGATTTGCTGAGTGAATGAGAAACATTTCCAGTGAAGTTCATCTCTCTGCCTCTTCTGCACTATTTTTAAATTTCTTGAAAGTCATTGAAAAGAGGGAATTGCTGAAAAGCTGGCGACACTTTATTTTTAAATGACATTTCTTTCTTATAAATCAATTTACTTATCATAAATCAATTTACTTATCTCATGAATGCATTTCTTCAGAAAAAGAAGATATGGAGGAGAAATTTTAATCAGATCGGTGAAATAATATTCTTTATTCGATCCAAAAATTTCTATTACTTAAATTCTTGTCAAGTGAAATTCACAAATTATAGCCTAAAATTTGAAAAGTTAAAATACCTACCGTTTAAATCACCTATATATACAAAAATTTTCGATTTGGAAAATTTGAAATTACAAAAAATGTGTTGTTCGGTAATAACAATGTTTTCTGTCTTTTTTGAGGGGATTTACTTCTTTTCATAATTCGCTTCATTTATAATTTATTTCCAAAAAACTTCTAGCACTTATTTGTGCGATTTTTATCATGTAAATATATAATTTCAGTTACTGGTTTATAACGTCGTTGGCCACCTGCGATATAATAATGGTAGTGATCAGTTTAGCTCACCTTGTGCCTGCGACAGCTTTTCATAGTGCCTTTCTAGATTTTCACTCGGTTCGCAATATATTTATGATATTCTTCTATGATCTTTTTTGGTACACAGCTGTTTTACAATTAGGACTTATGGCATGTAACAGGTTTGTCATTTCGCAAACAATTTTTGGAAATTTATTTAAAATTCAACTTCTTTAAGAAACGAATTATGGATCGTTTAGATATATTTTAAATAAACAAATCTTGAGTAAAATTTACAACCTTTAGTGTTTGTCGCAAAATAAGTTCAACCTCCATTATTAGCTTTTCCAAGTTAAGTAATCAGACATGAAAATATCTCCATTATTATCATATCTGGGTAAACTGTCATGTTTATTATTTTGAAAATAGCAAATAAAATTTTTATCTTTCTAAAAGCACAGCTTGTAGATTTGTAAGCATAGTTTATCCAATGGAATATAAATGGATATTTTCACCACGAAAAGCATTACTTGCAATATTATTTGGCTATGCATTAGGCTTCGCAGTATCCTTGCCAACATTATTCCCATGTTGTCATACATTATGGAACTCTGATTATTACATCACTGTCTACGATCCTGTGGATACCTGGTACCATCTTCTACTTTCTTTGTTTATTGTATCACAAAACGGGTTTCGGAGTTGTTTGCTTGGATTGCGTATTGTTAGAATTGGAATTGAATATAGTTAAATAGAAAATGTTACTATATATTAAATCATAAAACTAGACAGTGATATGTAGCATATACGTGTAACTCAGAAAAGAGATTAAATATTGCGTATAAACGACTAATGAATATATGAAATATTTGTAATTCTCGTCAAAAGTAGAAACGATAAGGAAAGAATGGCAATAAGTACTGTTTATAACTGTAGGCGCGGTTTAAGAAGTGCCGACACAAATCAGAGTATGTATGACGGATAAAATTAGAGTAGAGAATAAGAGATGATAATAGTACACGATAACAATGAAGGATATGAACGCGAAAAACTGCAAATTACAAGGAAGGATGGGAAAGGGAAAAAGTACTTATCCTGAAAATTGAAAAATTTATAAAGCATTTTCTGTATCTAGATGAATTATTTTCAAACAGTCATTTTCCCTGAGATACTAAACTTTTTTAGAAAATGAATGCTTAAATAAACAACTCGTGGAAAAATGAGAGAGAAATAAAAAAATAAAATGCAGTTAATATGACGATTTTGGTTCTAATTTGACATTTACATTCTTTTTTATAAATCGACGAGAAGCAATAAAATCAATCTTATTCAATAGAAAATTAATTAAAAAAGAATCAAGTCTTTATATTATGCTAGTACCAAAGCAAATTTAAGTGATGGTCACGTAATGACTTTTATTTTGCTTTTGATTTTGATGTATTATTATTATTTTTGACATATTATTAAGTTCTACAGAAGTTTAATAATTATAAAAAATAAATGACAAATACACACTTCAGCAATTACCACAATAATCAAAGTACGGGATAGAGAGCACAATAGTAAATAAGGAATCAATTGAACTTATTAATTAAAAGGTATTGAATAATGGAATAGAATAAATGAAAATAAAACATTTTACAGATCCAAAAGCATTTAAAAGTAATTAATATCATACACACTTACAATAGCATCACCTAGAAAAAAAGAGAAGTATTAGGTGTGACTAAGTGACCGTAATAACGATTGTAATTAGTTTTTCCGGAACTTTTTTATTCTTCAATTAAAAAATTCCCCAGGAAATAATTATTATTTAAAATGTTTAATATTATATTAGTTGTGTTTTGTGATGGAGAAAGATGCTTTTGTATCTTTCCCCATTACTTCTGTATCACAAAACGCGACTAATAATATTGCTTTTGATAGGACATTTCCAATTACACGGATTTGTCACGTACATAGGATGTTTTTAAAAGTAAAAATAGATCTTGTAAATTTCAGAGCAACGATCAATAGATTTGAAATTAAGATCGAACATAATAGGATTTCTAGATGTATAAAATTACAAAATTCAAAATACGTTAGAAAGGAAAAACATTGCTATGAAGCAGCAAAATAAACTGGGGAAAAAAAGATAGAGTTACAATCAATAGAAATAATCCCAATTGTAGGAAAATATCGCGTACATTCTCCGGAGATAGTTACAGAACATGAACTATAAAAAAGTCAAGCCGTTTCATTTCATTTAAAAATCTCATTTTTTTCTTACTTAAACTCTACAATACAGCGACGAACATCTTTTATTTTCTGTCACCTATTTCATGATGGATTTCATGATGATTAAACTACATTTACATTCAATTATTATCATAGATACAAATTATTGCATAAATTTTCGCTGTAGAAATTTTGAAAATGAATTTACAGTACTAGAATAAGTGAATTTCGTCAATCATCGAAAGTACGCATATGGTATTATGCTAAATGCATGTTTGTCATTTGAATTGAAAAAATACATGTATTGGTATATGTACTGTATACTACTTCATTACAAATTTAACGACTATAATTTCCTGCGCTGAGCAGATTATAATTTATTCGGTATAAATTACGATATACAAAAATTTAAAATATGAACATAAATAAAGTTGTTATCTTGTGAAGTTTGAAACTTTTAATCTTATCTTTTGAAACTGATAACATCAATATCATGGACTAACAATTAGAAATTAATCCCTCCAACTCTTGGCTCCACATGATTTATATTATTAGAGATTTTGTTAGAAGTCATTCTTTCTCAGATTGCAATATTTTTTTTATGATATCAGAATTTTAATCTTTCACAATAAGTTTTCAATATTTTTCCACTTAGTGTGGCAAGTCATAATTTTTTGATTTGCTTTAAAGTAACAAAAAAAAAAAATCATCGCGCAACAACGGGGTAAATAAAAAGGAAGAATTTAAAATTATAGCGGATTAAACGTTTTAATAACATCATAAATACTTTATAAGGTACAGCTCTTGATTTGTAAATTTACTGCGGAAATTCGAAAAATTGCAGGAATGAGGCGTTCACAACAATATTTATATTTTAAATTTTTACAATCAATACAATAATTTTACGACGCAAGATTTCGAAAATTAACTTTGGTAGGAATATTTAGCTTTTTATTCTATGAAATCTTAATTTCACTTCTTTACTTTTATTCATAGTTTAGACTCTCGCGACAAATATTTCTATAAGTCATATTAAGATAGGAGCCCTTTTACCTTCAAACAGAAATAGTATATAATTTTTCTTTGCAATAATAAGATCGTTGTAACATTGATTTACCGCATAGGAGTGTGTGTGTATGTGTGTGTGTGTGTGTGTGTGTGTGT